>JABFAF010271748.1:0-11413 GCA_013677275.1 Gossypium schwendimanii | reverse complement strand
TTTAAAAAGTAAAAGAATAATAAATAAATAAATAAATAAAATAAATATAAAAAAATGAAATTAATTAAATGAAGGACTAACTTGAAATTTAAACGGAATTAAAGGTATAAATCATAATAAAACAAATAAACCAAATAAGAAAACCTAATAAAGACCTAAATAGAATGTGCGCGAAAATGGGGGGACCAATTGGGAAATTATTCTCAGGCCCTCTAAATGCACCATTCTCTAGGGGACGAAAATGAAATAAAATCAAAATTTTGAGGTAAAAATCAAAAGAGAAAAAGAAATAGGACTGGATTGAAATGCCATTAAAAAGTAGAAGGATCGAAAACATAAATATCCCCTCCAGGTGAAAACATGCGGATCCTAGGGGATGGGTCGGGTCGAGCTGCAGGTCGCGTCAAAACGACGTCGTTTTGGTGTTTGAAATTAAATCCCAAAACGACGCTGTTTTCGATGGGTTATATAAGTAAAAAACTTCGAAAAAAAATCATTTTACTTGTTTTTTTTTTTTTAAAACCTTCAGCTCTTTCATTTTTCTCTCAAAGCCTCCCCACGTCCGACCTAGGGGGCCATCGTGCTCCGCAGCGGTCATCGGATGTCGACGACGGCGGCCGCCGTCTCCAGTGGCCAGAAAATTTCAAAAAAAAAATCCTTTTTTGGCTTTTAAAAAAAATTTTAGATTCTAGATCTAAAGGCAAACACCTAAAACAAATAAAAAAACAAAATCAACTTTCGCCCTTTTCTGCCGAAAGAAGTCATCTTTCATCGGAGATGACGGACCTCAGCCACTCACGACAGCAGAACACGAAGAGTCAGGTAGGTTTTCAACCTTTACTTTTTATTTTATGTTTTTTATATATAAAAAAGGATTCGTAAAAAATAAAGAAAAATCATCTTTTGAAGTTTTGTATTCTGTTTTTTTATTACTCTTGTGTGTAAAAGAAACAAGATCCCTTTTTGTGTTACAAAAATCTGTTTTTATAACCGAGAAAATATTACAATATATGTTTTTCGATTGCTTGCTTCTACTTCTTTTCCTTTTTTGTGGCGCAGCAAAAGGGGTTAGGGTTTTTAGTTTTACTGAAAATGAGTTTAGGTTGTGGGCTTGTAACTTTGGGTTAGGGGTTGGTTGTAGTTTGGGCTTTTTTTTTGGTATTTGGATTGTTTTTGGATTTTATTTTATTTTTATTATTTGGCTTGGTTTATTTTTATTCAGGTCGGATAAAATTGCCCCATTACAGCTGCCCCTCTTTGCTCATTGACGTGTAGCGGGAATGGAGCAAAGACTTTAAGAAGGGTCAATTTTGTCAGGTTTTGTCGAATCTCGACTTCTTTGGTACTTCTCTTTTTCAAGTAGCCTCGTTCTAACCCGCTGCAACTTCAGAGGTATGAGATTTGCTACTTAAATCTACTCCACTGCAACTTTAGGGAGATTAGACTTGTAACTTTAATATACTCTACTGCATCTTCAAAGAGATGAGACTCGTATCTTCAATCTCCTCCACTGCAATTTTAGGGAGATGATTTGTGGCTTTAATCTGCTCCATTGTAATTTTAGGGAGATAAGATTCGTAACTTGTAGGTTTAATCTGTTCCACTACAACTTCAGGGAAATAAGATTTGCTATCTTCAATCCGCTCCACTGCAACTTCAGGGAGATAAGATTTGTAACTTCAATCTGCTCCACTGCAACTTCAGGGAGATAAGATTTGTAACTTCAATCTGCTCCACTACAACTTTAGAGAGATGAGACTTGTAACTTCAATCTGTTCCACTGCAACTTCAGGGAGATAAGATTTGTAGTTTTAATCTGCTCCACTGTAACTTCAGAAAGATAAGATTTGCTATCTTCAATTTGTTCCATTGCAACTTCAGGGAGATAAGATTTGCTATCTTCAATCTGCTCCATTGTAACTTTAGGGAGATAAGATTTATGGCTTTAATCTACTCTACTGCAACTTCAGGGAGATAAGATTCACCATGATGACTTCAATCCATCCCATTGCAACTTCAATGGTATAAGATTTATGGTTTCACTAATCTGTTATACCGTTTTCTGGGGAACATGACCTGTAGAATCTATTTTATGGGCCTATATTTATGTCAAGTGATTAGGATGTTATGATCAGAATGAATCAAATGCTCCTAACTAGATATGTATAAATGATATTTGCATGAATGCAAAATGACATTTTTCGAGAATTATCCTTTTTTAATGTTTGGGTTAACATTGCTCGTTGTTTATCAAGGTTTTATCACTAACGCATTACTCATCCTTCTTGTTTAGTTGGTATCTTTGATAGAAAACCAGAAAAAATAATCATAATTTAAATTATTCGTTCCTAAACATTTCCAACTCCTGGATTTGGTTAGTTCTGACTAGTGGTCCTGTTTCAGGTCCTTGTACTATTTAGAAAAATTTCAGAGCAATATGCAAGAAATCCTTTTACTTGAATATTATTAGTTCATTAATGTTATTTCAATGAAAAAATGCTTGAAAAAGATTGCAACAATGGATAAGGTTGAAATTTATTAGGAGCAAAGCTCAAAATGAATAGATTAATTAAAATAGAAAACGTTGCTAAAATACAAAATGAATAATATAAAACTAGGTGCCCCAGATATCGTAGCATGATCTTCTCCGCACTAACTTCTCGAGGACCCTTTTAAGCCTGATATGTGTTTAGGAGATCCAGAGTACTTCATTAATACCCAGAGATGTAACGTTCTTCATCTGAGAGGACACGACTAGCACATGTTCAATCTTCAATCAAAATTTTGAGTTGTCATTCCCTAGGTTTTCAACTCACAACCCATTTGGTCTCAAGACGCCATTTTGCGGGTTTTTGCCATGGCCTCTCTTTTTTTTTAGGTAAAGTATCTCTTGACTAAATCTAAATTCACAGGTTTAGGCAGGTTTTTTCCATCCATCTCCGTCAAAATCAGTGCTCCTCCAGAAAATACATTTTTTTACCCCATAAGGTCATTCTCAGTTTGGCATCCACTTTCCTTTGAAGTCTTTTTGTATGAGAAGAATCTTTTTCAATACAAAGTCCCCCTCATGGAATTTTCTGGGACGAACCTTTTTGTCATAAGCTTGCATCATTCGTTTTTGGTACATCTGACCATGATGGATAGCTTTCAACCTCTTCTCTTTAATAAAGTTCAGTTGATCATATCGGGATTGGATCTATTCTGCTTCATCTAACTTCATCTCTGATAAAACACAGAGAGAAAGAATCTCGACTTTAAACCAATAAGAAAGGCGTTGTTCTGGTGGAGGTATTAACAGACTTCGATAAGCATAGAGAGCAAATGGTAACTTCTCATGCCAATCTTTATAAGTCTCAGTCATTTTCCCCACGATCTTCTTAATGTTCTTATTGGATGCCTCTACCGCACCATTCATTTTTAGGCGATATGGTGACGAGTTGTGGTGTTTGATCTTGAATTGACTACAGACCTCTGCTATTGTACTGTTATTTAAGCTCAATGCATTGTCAGATATAATCATTTTTGGCATTCCATACTAACATATGATCTCTTTCTTCAAGAATTTGCTGACTGCTAACTTTGTGACATTGGCATATGAAGTGACTTCTACCCACTTGGTCAAGTAATCGATGACCACAAAGATGAATCGATGCCCATTGGAAGCTTTTGGAGAGATCAGCCTAATGACTCCATGCCCCATACAGAGAAAGGCAATAGAGAAATCATAACATGAAGATGTGAAGGAGGTATATGAATTTTGTCTCCATAAATTTGACACTTATGACATCTCTTGGCATACCTGATCCAATTTCCTTCTATGTTGGACCAATAATATCCAAATTTCATGATTTGCCTAGCCATTGTAAAACCATTAGCATGTGTTTCGTAGACACCCTCATGGACTTTTTCTAAGATTTTTTTACTTTCAACAACGTACATACATCTTAGTAGCACCTGATCTTTTCTTCTTTTGTATAGAATCTCCTCATCTAAGACATAGTCACTGCCTAGTCTTCTCAACATCCTTTTATCATTCTCAGTTGCTTGGTCAGGGTATTCATGATTCTTCACATATCGTAGTATATCGTGGTACCAAGGGTGATCATCATTTTCTTCTTCCTCGATGTTGTAACAATGAGCTGGAGCCTCGTAAATACTCATCTAGATAGGTTTTACATCCTCTTGTTTGTTCACTTGCATTAGCTATCTGATTTTCATCTCGCGGAAGGTAGCAGAAGGTGATGTCCTCAAACTCCTCAATTAACTCAAGAACCAGCCTTCAATAACTGATCAAGTTAGGGTCTCTCGTCTTTCATTCACCTTTGAGTTTATAGATCACTAGTGCAGAATCCCCATATACCTCTAGGACTTTGATCTTACGTTCTATGGCTGCACGGATACCCATGATGCATGCTTCGTATTTCGTCATATTGTTTGTTCAATTAAAATCTAATTTACTAGTAAATGGATAATGATCTCCGTTTGGGGATACCAAGACTGCCCCGATTCTATTACCTATAGTATTTGATGCTCCGTCAAGATTTAGTTTCCTAGGATGTCCTTCCTGAGCATCTTCTCCAGTGGTCGCAACATACATCAGATCTTCATTTGGGAAATCAAAGTTCAAAGGCTCATAATCTTTTGGAGCTCTAATGGCTGGAAAATCTACTTTTACACTCCCTTTTATTGCCTTTTAGTTCACATAAATTATATCAAATTCAGAAAGTAGAATTAGTCATCTGGCCATTCTTCCATTCAGAGCAGTTGACTCTATCATATACTTTAGAGTGTCCATTTTTGAGATTAGCCGAGTTGTATGGTACAACATGTATTGTCACAGTCTTCCGGTTGTCCAGATTAAAGCATAACACAACTTTTCGATCCGCGAGTATCTTGTTTTATATTTAGTGAACTTCTTGCTAAGGTAGTATATAGCTCTTTCATTCTTTCCTAACTCATTGTGTTGGCCGAGCACGTATCCAATCGAATTTCGAAATACTGCCAAGTACAGTATCAGTGGCTTATCTAAGCTAGGTGGCATCAGTGCTGGAGCATTATACAAGTGTTTGACCTTATCAAAAGTTTTCTGGAACTCTTCATCCAATACATCTGGATTGTGTTTCTTAAGGAGACGGAATATAGGGTCGCATTTCTCAGTTAGTTGTGAAATGAATCGAGCGATGTAATTTAGTTTTCCTAGGAAACCTTAAACTTCTTTTTGAGTGCGCGACGGATGTAACTCCTGTATAGCCTTAACTTTATCTGGGTCAATCTCGATCCCCTTTTTACTGAATACAAATCCTAGCAATTTTTTCGACCTAGCCCTAAAGGTACATTTTGCTGGATTGAGCTTCAGCTGAAATTTTCTCAATCTCAATAACAATTTCCTCAAGATTTGTACATCCTCCTTTTCTGTTCGGGACTTTACAATCATATCGTCGACACAAACCTCGATTTTTTGTGTGCATCATATCATAAAACAAAGTTACCATGGCTCTTTGATATGTCGCTCCCGTATTTTTTAGTCCAAATAACATAACTTTATAGAAAAATGTTCCTCACATTGTTACGAATGTGGTCTTTTCCATATCTTTAGGATAAATCTTGATCTGGTTGTATCTGAAGATGCCATCCATAAAGGAAAAAAGTGAATAACCTGTCGTGTTGTCCACTAAGGTGTCGATATGAGGTAGCGGGAAATTAACTTTCGGGCTGGCTTTCTTTAAATCCCTGTAGTCTACACATATTCATACTTTTCCAGCTTTTTTAGGGATGGGGATGATATTGGCTACCCATTCTGAGAATTTAAGCACTTATAAGAAACCATCATCGAATTGCTTCTTAACCTCTTCTTTTGTTTTTAGCAAGACGTTGGGCCTCATCCTTCAGAGTTTTTATTGAACTAGCTTGTACTTCTCCTTTATGGGGAGTCGGTGTACCACGATATCAGTACTTATCCCAGACATATCTTGATACGACCATACGAAGACATCTTTGAATTCTTAGAGTAACTCAATAATGTCTTGCTTTGTCTCTGCGGTGATGCAAGCTCCGATTTTTATCTCTGCGCTCATGCATTATTCCTTTATGAGGTCTCGCTTTGTTTCTTCTCCTAAGCTCACAATTTCTATTGACTCTTTGTAAGGTAGGATTTGGTTCTCATTTTATTCTATCATTCTTAACAAATTAGCATATAGGTTACAATTTAGATTATCTTCAAAGTCTTGAGATTCCTATGGACACATATCTTGCTCAAAATGAGACCCTGAATCAGTGAAAGCGTAGCTCATATCATTGATATCTGGAGACCTATTATAGGGATGAAGGAAGACCCAAATAAAAAATGAATCTAAGAATAATCATTTGTGTGGAATGAGTATAAATGAAATGGAAGAAATAAAATAATATTTTCCAAAATGAAACACAAATGTGGTTTTTATTGAAATAAAAATATTGGACATATGCCTTTTTAACAAAAAGATTCTTATTGCTCCGAGGCTTAGAACAATAAGTGTGTTTTGAATATTACTCTGAATTAGCTCTAAAAATTACAAGAATCTCTTCCGCAGTCCAATTGTTCAAAACACTTCCAGGTATGTAAGGGGAAATGCCTAATAAATTCTATTCACCATTTTTTTTCGCATATGGCGTTGATGCTCAGGTTTCCCAGCATTTCTTCCGTAATTTCTTTTCTCGACATCTTCTGCTTTGGGTAAATGGTTCCTCCTGACACGAATGTTCTAGACATATGGGGAAAGGTCATCGATTCCCACTTGACCTCTCCTCCACTCAGTCGCGCTCTTCTCATTTCTTGCTTCTTCTCCAGCTCTTTTTTCTTTTGCCTCACATTTGGCTTGTACTTTAGGCCAAAGCGATCTTGTTTGTCTATCAGAATTGGTGCCTCGACCCTTTCTTGTAGGTATTTTTTTAAGTGCTTTCCCAACCGTCAGCTGTAAGCCCATCCTTGTAGTTTTGGATATTTTGGGCATTGGGATCTTGTTCCCTTTAACAATGAAGATTGTATTCACAAATTCCAGCGATCAAAAGGAACATTCTATTGCCTCATCATCCGCTCATATGTATGATGCGCCACTGGTTACAAATGCAATGATATCTTCTTCCGCGTTTATCATCACCAGTCAACCCTCTGTCACCAACTTTAGTTTTTGGTATAGTGATGACGGCACTGCCCCAACTGAGTGAATTCAAGGCCTCCCCAACAAGTAATTATAAGAGGGCTTGATATCCATCACTAAAAAGTCTACCTCATATGTGTTCGGACCAATTAAAAAAGGTATCTCAATCATTCCCATCACCCTTCTTTCTGTACAATTGAATGCTTTCATTATGTTTTGGCACGTCTTCATGTGAGAGCTATCTACTGGTAATCTGCTCAACATGGATAGAGGTAAGACGTTCAGCGCAGATCTATTGTCAATTAGCACCTCTAGCAGTATTTCATCGTCATTGAAAAAGATGAAATTATCGGCACTTATATTATTAACCAGACAGTCTAACTTGTTTACAGAGATATCATCAGTGACATAAGTTTCATTTAACACTTTCATCAATGCGCTACGATATGTCTCTAAGCTCAAGAGCAAAGCTAGTACTGATATGCGAGCTGGTTGTTTGCATAGCTGTTCTACAACACTATACTCGTTATACTTTAAGAATTTTAAGAATTTCTTACCCTCTTTCTCAGGTACCTGCTCATTACCAGGTGATTCAAGTCTAGCCGTCTTTTCTTTCTTATGTTCGACGGCCAAGGCTTTTCCTTTAACAAGCTCAATTCTTGTATTTGCAGGATCATAGCACCTCCCACTACGCGTGTAGAAACCCATATCCTGGCCCTCCTCTGAAGTGCTAACCGAGTTTTCCTCTCCCAGGATCATCACGTTGCAGTCATAATTCCATGGTACCCTTTTGCTATCTTTATAGGAAAAAGCCATGGGTTTCTGAATAATGACTCTCGGTGTAACTTGTGTCCCTACTTCATTATTTATCGGCTGTAAAATAATCACCACTGGGTGGTTGACTTTATAGACCTTCTCCGTCGACCCTTCTTCTGAGGTGCACACATTTTCTTCTTCTAAGCCCTTGACATCTTCATAAAATTCAATTTCTTTGTTATCCATCAAATTTTGCACTAGGACCTTGAACTCAACGCATTCTTGGATTTCATGACCTTCTTTAACATGGAACTCATAGTAATTCCAAGCTCCTTTGGGTCTCTCCTTTGAATCTCGCATGATTAATCCTCTATTTATCATTTTTTGTTAGACCCATTTAAGTGGGGATTTCCCTCCGCAACATTGATTTTGGTCCTCTTCCCTCCATTCTCAATTATCGCGTTTACCCCTTGGTCTAAATAACTAGGTAACAAATTTCCTACCACATTAGGCTCAATGGATCATCGAACCTTACGATCCCCATTTTAATGAGCCTTTCGATCAGCTTCTTAAATGCGGTGTAGTTCTCAATTGAGTGTCTCGGTATTCCTACATGGTACTCGCATTGAGCATTCGCATCGTACCATTTTGGGAATGGAGGTTGCATGGGCTTTAAGTAAAATGGGGATACCACATGTGCATCAAACAAGTTCTGATATAACCACTTATATGTCATCAAGATGCGCGTGAACTGGATTAAAAGAGAAAAAGAAATAGGACTGGATTGAAATGCCATTAAAAAGTAGAAGGATCGAAAGCATAAATATCCCCTACAGGTGAAAACACGCGAATCTTAGGGGATAGATTGGGTCGAGCGATGGGTCGTGTCAAAACGATGCCGTTTTGTCGTCTGAAATTAAATCTCAAAACGAAGCCGTTTTGCATAGGTTATATAAGTAAAAAATTTAGAAAAAAAATCATTTTACCTATTTTTTTTTAAACCCTCAACTCTCTCATTTTCCCTCTCAAAGCCTCCTTTTTTTTGCCTTTTTAAAAAAAAAAAAACTTAGATTTTAAATCCAAAAGTAAACGCCTAAAATAATTAAAAAAACAAAATTGACTTTCGCCCTTTTCTACCGAAAGAAGTCATCTTTAATCGGCTATGCGAACCTCAGCCACTCATGGCGGTAGAATGCGAAGAGTTAGGTAGGTTTTCAACCTTTATTTTTTATTTTATGTTTTTTTATATATAAAAAAGGATTCGCAAAAAAATAAAGTAAAACCACCTTTTGAAGTTTTGTATTCTGTTTTTTGATTACTTTTGTGTGTAAAAGAAAAAATCGGTTTTTATAACCGAAAAAATATTACAATATATACTTTTCGATTACTTGCTTTTGCTTCTTTTCCCTTTTTTGTGTGTCGAATCATATCCCATCACATCCTAGTAAGGCACTTCATGACTCTACCACCAACCTTATGCAATAAAGTAGTTCTTTAGTAGGCCCCACACCAAGTTCATCGCTTGTATAAGACCTTCGTTAACAAAAACGAATTCTAGGCCTCCCTTACTGTAATACCCCTAACCTGTATCTGTCGCCGGATTAGGGTCACGACGCATTAGTGAACATAAGTACAGATCCGAACATTCACACAAATCGTAATCATATAATTAAACCATATGACTAATTAAATATTAAAACATACGTTATTACTCATATTACATAAGAATGATACCTCAAAATTTAACCAAATCCGTACCATGTATGTAAACATATTTTCAAACAAATAAATATGCCTCAAAGCTATACCATAAGTATACCTACTTTACAAATACATAACTTAAATCATAAGCACATTACCTTAATAATATTCAAACACCTAACATAAGTTAAACACTTTACTTCATAATTCAATACATGATTATACATGGCTTAATGTCTGTTAGCAAATGCGGCATTAACAACACCATAATATGATCAAATATATTTCATTAAACATAAAAAAATTCTTATGCGCATTTAACCACATCGAATTGAACCATTCAAGCAAAATTATGTGCACTCATTGTCATTTATTCTATCCTCTAATCGGCTAGTAATTACCATATAAAAACTATACCTAATTCATACACAACTCATTTAACTAATATTAGCCAACAATCCAAACGTTAGCAACTATGACATAAGGGCATATATATACATTCAATTTACCTAACTTTAGTCAATTTTGCATGTACATCATTTACTAACTCTAAACCTATTTTCAAGACAACTATACATCAATTTATAATACCAAAACAAGTTTGTGCGTATATGTATACATCAATTGAGCCATTTCCAAACACCCATACTAAACATATCACTTTACATATACTTTATAGTTCTATTAGCCGAAGATATTGAATTAAATGTTATAGCCTTTCCACTCCTATAATAAACATCAATCATGTTTCATTTTCATATGCAAAACCAAATCAAATAACTCTATTTGCAATCATCAAACTTAACCTTCAAAAATTCGTACCATTCCTAACTTTATCCGTACCTAAAGTCTCACTCATTCAAGCATAATATGTATGCATACTCTTCCATTTCCAAACTGAATCAAAGTTAACCAATATACAATCAAATATAAATTCATCATTTTACCTCATTTAAAGCAGAATTATAAACTAACCATAAATGCAAATCTAACCATGTAACAAGCATACTTGATGAGCTATTACAAGGCATTCATGACATATGCTAACAAATCATATAAGCCAATTACCATTCATGCAAGTTATGAAACATACTTACCATAATAAGCTTAAACCATAATCAAACATAATCGGACTCAAGCATAATGATCAAGCCATTTTTGCATGGCTTATATATATACAATTTCAAACTCAAACACAATAAGACTAGCTTATACATGTATACACTTTCAAATCCAACCAAAACAAATGCTAGCCTATACATGCCATAAGTTCATAGATCAAGCTTTTAAAACACAAAAATAGCATTCGATAGTGTGACGGATTTCCTTGTGATCCCCGAGCTCGTAACTAGCTTCCAAAATCTATAAAACACCGAATGAACACACAAAGTAAGCTTAGAAAGCTTAGTAAGTCATAAGCAAATATATCATCATATGAACATTAGCATTATAATATCACTTGGCTGAATATGAATAATCACATGTACATATAAATCACCTTTTATAACATGAATAAATTATATCATTATTTCAAGTACTAAACTTACCTTATTTTCATGAACATTTCACTTCGCACGTACCTGAACCATTTAGCTCGATTTCATATTCGATCTTAACTTAACATTGCCCATTGAACCATTCGGAATTAATAAACTCAGATAGCTCGAAAAGATCGTGCAATACCAACGTCCCAGACGTGGTCTTACATGAAATCGAATATCGATGACACTGTCTCAGACAGGGTCTTACATGAAATCATATACGATGCTAATGTCCCAGACATGGTCTTACACGTAAATCTCAAATTGATGCCAACGTCC
>JABFAF010271613.1:0-15068 GCA_013677275.1 Gossypium schwendimanii | reverse complement strand
AATGTTGCCATAACTCAAAATTTCCCTTTTTGTCACTTTATTTCCTTATTTTACTATCAAGGATACCTAATTTCTTACTGTAGTAATTTTCGGGGTATTATAGTAGTAATTTTCGGGATATTACACCGATGCTCAGTTTGAACGAGTAATTTAGATACTCGAAAATATGCTTCGATGTTGTGTTTTAGAGTTCAAAGGTAACTGGGAGAGATTTCCACCATTGGTTGAACTTGTAAACAACAACAGTTATCAAACGAGTATTAAAATGGCACCGTATGAGGCTTTGTATGGTCGAAAGTGTCGAACACCGTTATACTAGACTGAGCTCAGTGAGAAAAAGTTATTCGGTGTTGATTTGATTTGTGAAATTGAAGAAAAGGTTAAAGTGATACGTGACAGTTTGAAAGCAGCTTCGGATCGACAGAAATCTTACGCAAAATTGAAAATACAAGATATTGAATTCCAAGTCGGTGACAAAGTGTTTCTAAAAGTGTCACCGTGGAAGAAAGTTCTTCGATTTGACCAAAAAAGAAAGCTTAGTCTGCGATTTATTGAGCCGTACGAGATCATTAAGATGATTGGGCTAGTAGCTTACAGATTGGCTTTACCATCAGAGTCAGAAAAGATTCACAATGTATTCCATTTATCGATATTTCATGTATCGATGTTACGATGGTATCGATCAGATCCTTCACACGTGGTTTCACCTATTGATGTTGAGATATAGTCAAATATAATGTCCAGGATATAGAAGAGGCTACCTAGGAACTTGGAGAAGCTATGAAAGTGCAATACTCAAACATATTTTCTAGTAAGATTTTCGGGGACAAAAATTCCTTTAGGGGGAGAGTTGTAACAACCCATTTTCAGTGAAATCAAAACAAAGGTTTTAGGACCGCAAATTTAACAAGTAAATAATTATTTTATTATTATTTTAATGTTTACGAGATGTTAGAAGGCTCGTATTAAAATTTTGTTAGTAAATTTTGGCGTTTGCATGCTTAATTACATGAAAAGGTCTAAATCATAAAAGTACAAAAGTAGAGTTCTAATAGTTAAATGCGTCAAATAGTTATGAAATTTTAATCTCAAGGACTTGGATGATAAATAGATCACACTATCATAGGTTATATAATGGCATGTATTTCTAGACTCTATACATGCTACGTTCAGTCTGAGAACCAACTAAATCGTAACTCTGATACCACTAAATGTAACACCCCTAATCTGTATCCGTCGCCGAAATAGGGTTACGGAACATTACCAAAAAATCATAACTTTAAAACATACATTTATTACCTTAACATAAACATGGTACAAATCATTCATCTACATGCATAAGGTCTCTTAATCGAGTCTTCAAGGCCTTAAAAACACTTTAGAAACAATTCGGGAATAAATTGGAATCATTAAAAAAATTTAGGAAAAAGTTAGAAAATTTGAACTGCAGGGGTCATATGGCCATGTGGACATGAAATTGGCCAAAATCAAGCCATTTCCATCATCAACCCAAACATGTAACTACAAACATTTCGTGCATAACTTCAAAGCTTCAAAACCTTACCGAAACATGCATGAAAAGACCAATTCAAAAAGACCAAATCCATACAACCAATACGCCATACAAGGCAGCTCAAAGAAAACATTTAACATACCTAAATTTTAGCATATTTAACCATATTTCATTCATTCACATCTAGTTGAATACTTTTCTAAAGCATACCATAACTTGACCATATTGATGTCAATTCATCACATACCACTTTAGCCATTCAAACATGCATTAACACGTTGCCAAAATGACACTAAGCAACCAACCAACATCAAATAGTACCAAAACAAATTATATATGCCAATATCATCAATTAGCATTCAACAAGATACCAACACAAGTGCACCTATACATGCCATTATAACCTTGGCCAAAACACTAAAAACTATTGATATAATCACTAGACAGTGTGATAGATCTTCGACGAACTTCCAAATCAATTAAGCTTTCGATTATCTGAAAAGTGAAGGAAAGTAGTTATGTAAGCAACGAATGCTTAGTAAGTTCGTATAAAATTTAAACATAGTATTCCATTTCAATAATAAACTTTATAAAGTAAGTATAAACCTATACCAATGCCATAAGATTTATCAAACTATATAACCATCAACTCACAAATGAATAAGTCCATCAACATCACATATATTTATCATTCCTAACATAGTAGAATTTTATAAGACATATTACACAATCATTAACCCTTCTCATAAAACTTTGAACCCTTCCATTTACATACTTTCCATTCCATTTACTTACTTTAGCTTAAATAACATTATCAATTCACGAATTAGTGTATTTGTCCATGACATAGATAAATTCATCCATAGCATAAGTAAATTTCTTACATATAAGTAAATCCTTTAACTCATCAATCCCCTTATTTCATCATATTACATCTCAATTATGAACTTACTGTTTCATTACCTTTTCTTACCCATATCATTTGCATAATACAAGACATAAGCATAAGCATAATCATCAACCAATTACACAAGCTTCATACAAACCTAAATATCATCATCAATACACAAGTTAGTTCATTTGTACATAACTATTTTAGGATCAACCACATGATAAGTCATTTCATAAGAAAATATATCTTTTGATTCATACAACCTTTTCATGCACATAAGCATATTTTCATTTGGACACTTACCATTTCGATGTATATCACTAAGATTAGGCATGATATAATCCAACCATAAGCTTGGCACAAGCCTAAGCACCATCCACAACACATGTTAGTGCATTAACACATAATTCACTTGAATTAACATGAGGTAAGCTAGATGTACATGAACATACTACTTGCGAATTCATCCTTTTCATGAACATAGATATACTTTTATTGAATATTTCCATTTTAATCATTTTCATAAATTCATGTCATAGCTCGTTTGAACACTTACCGTTCCTTTCCTTTTCATGCCCATTGAACCATTTGGCATAACCTCGGATACGCAGGAAAGCTCACACGAATTTTTCTAAACATATAACTATAACCTTTCTTTTTTCTTTACATTGTTACTCACACGAGCTGTGAACTGGGTCTGCTCACGCAAGTCGTAGGTTAGAATGTAAGCTACATGATGCTACTCACACAAGTTGTAGAGTATCTGCAACAAATGCAGGACCTCAACCATCGGTAGGACATTCAAGACCATCACCCCAAACATGGTAACCTTAATGACATGTCAATTGTATCCTATGTATTTCGAAGGTTCAACCAGGACTTGACATTCGTCAATTCATCACTTCCTCGTTACATTGGTATATTAATTGATTTACATTAAAATAACACAAGCATTCAATTTAAGCAACATTATATCGAGTACAATTCATACGAACTTACCTGGCTAAATTGCGACAATAACTAAATACAAGGGCTATTTGGTAATTTCCTCTTTTCCCCGATTTTCCACTCGTTCTTGATCTAAATTTATAATTTCATTCAATTTATTAATTTACACAGAAAAAACAATTTATTTTACGCAATTTAGTCTTTTTTGACATTTTTACAAAATTTCCCCCAACATTTTACTTTTATTTAATTTAGTCACTAAGCCTAAATCATGCAAATTAACCATTTTTACTCAAATTTAAGCTTAGCCGAGTTTATTGGAACCTTACTACAGCCCATATTTGTTGTTATTACACATTAAATCCTTGTACTTTTACTATTTCAATAATTTAATCATTAATCATTAAATTCATCAAAAATCACTTAACAAAATACTTATAAATAACAACTAATACTTCAAATTCATCATTTGACATCTAAAATCACCAAGATTTATCAATTCCAAAATTCAAAATCTTTAATAGTTTCAAAAACGAAGGTATGAGTTAGCTGGACCAAGTTGCAACGATCTAAGAACATAAAAATTATTAGAAATGGGGCCAAAATGGCATACCATGCTAGCATTTGAACTTGGCAAAACCTCAAAGATTAAAAGTGGCTTCTTTGCCCTTTGCAAATTAGTGATGAAAACTTTGAGAAGATGATAAAAGCTTGTATTTTATTTAATTAAAGTTTAATTATGAAATTACAATTTTTTCTATTTAAAAATCAACCAAATTTCAAGCTTGTAATTACCCAAAACCATCCACCAACAATTCAATTTGTATAATTATCAACTAAGTCCAACAATTCACCTTTTTATACCTATTAGACACCTTTAATTAATAGAACTCAACTTTTGCACCTTTTTCAATTTAGTCCTTTTCACCTAATTATAAAACTAACATCAAAATTTCTTAATGAAACTTTAGTACAGCTTTAATAACACTCCATAAATATTTATAAAAATATTTATAGCTTGATTTAGAGAAACAAGGTCCCGATACCTTATTTTCTAAAACTATTTAACTTTAGGGTCATACCACTTGAACTTAATTATTCTTCCATTTAACACAAATCATTAAATCAAATTTTATCATTATATTATATCTTACTTACAAATATTAAGTAATAATATTTATGGACTCACATGTCATATTTGTGGCCCCAAAACCACTATTCTGACACTTCAGAGAAGTGGGCTATTACACTTTGGGTCTTGGTTGTGCATGGGGGCAACTGTGGGTTCTTCATCTTCTTCTTTAGGATCCAATAGCAGTTCCTTAGGAAAAATAGGAAATGCTGGCATTGGGCACGAGAAGTTCTTTTGCAAGGATTTACGAATGGCAATATCACGATGGTGGACATATCCCCAAAAGATGGCCATTTCCTCTTGAGCTTTGCCAAAGTTAGTGACAAGCATTTTCTGATGTTTTTCCAACACAAAAAACTTTTGTGTCAACCCCTCTACAGCTTCAAGCATTCACTGCTCAAAATTAGTGTGAGAAGTTGAGGGGACAACATAATTAGTCTTAAGAAGAGAAGATGAAGGTGTGCCAGTTTACCTTGGCATTTCCTTGCGAGCTAGTTTCTGTGCATTGTGCATAGTAATAGCCCCTTTATTTGGAAGGTGGTCTTCATTTGGTGATAGGGGAACCTTGACTCTTTTTCAGAGTGCAGTGATCATTGAGGGGAAATTTAAGGTGCCAGCATTCTTTTGGGCACAATGATGAATCTCATGAGAGATAATGTTTCCAACATTAATCTTTCGGGCCACCATTTTAGAGTGGAGAAGCAATAATTGATCTTTGGAGATTGTAGCATTATGTGTAGAAGGAATGAGATGTGTTTGCAAGAAATGGTACCAAATCTTGCATTGAGACTTCAATGACACTCTGTCGATGGTGTAATAGTTATTTCTTGAGATTGACCATTGTGTACCTTCCACACAAACATCTGTACGAACCTAGGTTAAGTGCTCTGGGGACATTGTCTTCACAATGTCAGCATGCTCGTCGAGACCTTCAGACAGTCCATATTCGACATTTATGGAGTCCTCATCAAATAGAACTGATACGCCACGCATGTATATAAATGCATTGTCAAAAGAAGTAATGTGGGCATAAAAAGCTTTTACTACCTTTAGGAAGACATCATCACGATGGAGATAGAAGATTCCCTATCCATGCTTTCCAACAATTGAGGAGATGGCCTTTGTATACCCAATGAAGGTAGCATCCTGAAAAATAAATCCTTTTTTGGTCGTTACGAAATATTTTTATGGTATTTCTTTTCAGCAAGTTTATTGAAGAAGGTGCGTGAGAGGCAGAGGTTGAAGCAAAAGTTGTTAGAGAAGCCATCAAAGAAAATATAAAAAGTTTGAAAATGAAAAAGGCTAGACTTTATTACAGTTATGAAGGAAATAAGGTGTAAAAGTAGAAAATGAAACGGGATGGAAATGTGGGAAGAAACTGAATTGGCTAGCATAAACGTGGTAGAGAAAAAATTATGATGTGTGTGATAAAGCTGACCTTAATCATGGGCTGACAAGGCAAAATAATTGACACTTAGTGGGAAAAGAAAATGGAATTTGCGCAAATTTGTGAGAATTAAAAGAACTTGGGCTAATGGCTTCAATTTGTATGTATTTTGGACCAAAGAAAAACCTGTAAAAGAGAAAATAAACAATTAAATAAATTTATTGGGTAACAAATAAGAAAAAGTAAAAATAAAATAAAATAAACAAAGAGAATTTCTGCAAAAGAACAATTATCAAGTATTTCGAGGAGAAATAAAATTTTTTTTCGCGCATTATAGGAGTTCAAAAATAATGTTTCAGGCGTTAACCATTGACTTTGAAAGTGGATCTTGTTTTTTCAATCTTTAACGTCGACGGCTCCATGAGGATATATACCCTCAACTTCGAATGGTCCATACCATCTCAACTTTAATTTGCCAGGAAATAGTTTAAGTCTAGAATTGAAAAGCAAGACTTGTTGTCCAGGTACAAATTGCTATGGAAAAATTGTCTTGTCTTGCCTTAGCTTTTTCTTTTCTTTGTATAGTTTATCATTCTCATAAGATTGAGCTCAAAATTCATCCAACTCCTTAAGCTTCAGTAAGTGATGATTGGCAGCAGCACCCCAGTTCTTGTTTAATTTCTTGATTGCCCAAAATACTTTCTGTTCTAGCTCAACTGGAAAATGACATGGTTTACCATAGACAAAGCTTCAAAGGTGACATTCCTAAAGGTGTCTTGAAAGCTATGTGGTAAGCCCACAAGGCTTCATCTAACCTCATTGACTAATCTTTGCGGTTGGGATTGAGAACTTTCTTTAGAATTTCCTTGATTTCTTTGTTGGAAATTTTAGCTTGTCCATTTGTTTGTGGGTGGTATGCTATTGCAATTTTATATTTAATCCATATCTGTTTAGAGGATTGGCAAATTATTTGTAGTCAAAATGTGAACCTTCATCACTAATTGAGGCACGAGGGGTACCAAACCTGGTAAAAATATTTATATGTTGGAATCTCAGAACTAATTTGGCATCATTTGTAGGTAAAGCCACAGCTTCAACCCATTTAGAGACATAATCCATAGCGGCAAGAATGTAGATTTTTCCCCATGATGGTGGAAATGGACCTATGAAATCAATTCCCCACACATCAACTCATTCTACCTCTAAAATATTTTGCAACGACATTTCATGTCTCATTGATAAGTTACCTATTCTTTGATAGCGATCATAGCTTTGACAGAACTCATGAGCATCTTTAAACATGGTGGGCTAATAAAAATAAGATTAGAGAACCTTTGAAGCAGTTCCCATGCTTCCAAAATGTCCACCATAATGTGCAAAATGACAGTGGTACAAGATACTTTGAATTTACTCATCTAGAATACATCTCTGAATTACATGATCTACACACTGCTTAAGTAGAAATGGCTCATCCTAGTAATATTGCTTGACATTGTGAAGGAATTTCCTTTGTCCTTGATGATTGAGCATAGGTGGCAGCAACCCACTGACTAGAAAGTTAAGAATATCATCATATCATCGCAATTCCATAGTTGACAACAACTGCTCATCTGAGAATTCATCTTTAATCATTTGACTATCATCATAATTATTCCCTGCTTCTAGTCGTGACAGGTGATCAGACACTTGATTTTCAATGCCTTTCCTATCTTTGATCCCCAAATCAAATTCCTGCAGTAACAATATCCATCTAATGAGTTTGGGCTTAGCCTCTTTTTTTGTCACCAAGTATTTAATTGTAGAATATCTCGTATAAACTGTGACTTTGGTGCCCACTGAATAAGCTTTGAATTTTTCAAAGGCAAATACCACCGCTAACAATTCTCTCTCCATGGTGGTATAATTAAGTTGTGAATTTGTCAACATACGACTGACATAATATATAGCATGAAACATCTTGGCTTTTCTTTGCCCCAGCATTGCTCCTACAACAAAGTCACTTGCATTACACATCAGTTCGAATGGTAAAGTCCAATCTGGTGCAGTGACTATAGGTGTTGTAACTAATTGCTCCTTTAACTCTTCGAACGCTTTTGGGCATAACTTGTCAAAATGAAAGGGTCTTTTTTGCTCCAAAAATTGACATAGAGGCTTGGATATCTTAGAAAAATCCTTGATGAAGTGATGGTAAAATCCAACAAGACCAAGGAAACTTCTAATTCCTTTTACTAAAGTGAGCGGTGCCAGCTTTTCAATGATTTGTAGTTTTGCTTTGTCAATAGCAATTCCTTGCTGTGAAATCTTGTGGCCTGAAACAAGGCCTTCACAAATCATGAAGTGGCATTTTTTCTTATTCAACACAAGATTTGTTTCTTGACATCGACAAAAGAATAACTCCAAATTTTTCAACCAGTCTTCAAAAGTATTGCCACACGCCGAGAAATCATTCATGAATACTTCAAGGAATTTCTCCACCATGTCGAAAAATATTGCCATCATGCAACTCGGGAATGTTACCGGGGCATTACATAACCCAAATGGCATTCTTTTGAAAGCAAATGCTCCATAAGGATAGGTGAATATAGTCTTTTCTTGATCAGTGGGAGATATGGCAATTTGGTTGTACCCTGAGTAGCCATCTAAAACATATTAGAAGGCTTTCCCTGCTAGTTTATCCAACATCTGATCTATAAAAGGCAAAAGGAAATGGTCCTTCTTTTTTGCTTTGTTAATCTGTCGATAATCCATACAAACTCTCCAACCTGTGACAGTACATGTGGGAATGAGTTTGTTACTATCATTGCTGACTACTGTGACCCCTCCTTTCTTAGGTACATATTGAATAGGGCTTACCTAAGAGCTATCAGAAATCGAGTATATAATTCCAGAATCCAACCATTTCATAATATCTTTTTTAACTACTTCCGTCATGATAGGATTCAGTCTCCTTTGCTGTTCAATAGATTTTCCATCGCAATGTTCAAGTATTATTTTGTGCATGTAAATTGCTGGGCTAATTCCTTTGATATCCACAATTGACCATCCTAAAGCTTTCTTGGATTTTTTTAAGACTTCCAATAATTGCATTTCCTAGTCTATTGTAATCTCAACAGAGATAACCATAAGTAGTGTATCGTTATCTCCCAAGTAAGAGTACTTCAAATGACTAGTAATAACTTCAAATCCAACACAAGTGGATCTTCTATTGACGACTGATGAGGGTTGAAAGATCAACCTGATAAGTCTATTGATTCAAAGCTCATTCTGAATCCATTTCCAAATTGGTGAATGTCCATTAGTTCTTCAAATTCTTCAGTCAATTTTGTTTCATTTAATTCTACAGAGTCTGCATCAGAATTGTTGTGCATATGTCCTGCAAATTCTTCCTAAATTACAACGTCAACAAATACAATAACATAGCTTTCTTCATCTAGGTCTACACACTTTAAAGTATCAAACACATTAAATGTCATCTGCTAATCATTAATTCTCATGGTTAACTCACTTTTCTATACATCGATCAATGTTCTACCAGTTGCTAAGAAAGGTCGTCCAAGTATTATGGGTACCTCTTTATTTGTTTCACATTCCAGAATAATAAAATTTGCTGGAAAGATGAACTTGTCAACTCTTGCCTGTACATCTTCAGTTTTACCTTCTTGATGGACGTATGATCTATCAGCTAGTTGTAGTTCGAGTGTCGTAGGTGTTGCCTTCCCTATCCCGAGTTTCCTGAAAACATACATAGGCATTAGATTGATATTTGTACCTAAATCGTATAATGCTTTACCTACATAATGGTTTCCATTCGAGTAAGGTATAGTAAAACTCCTTGGATCTTTTAATTTTGGAGGCATTTTTTTTATTCAGCATTATTGTGCACCCCTCAATGAGTGCAATAGTTTCGAACTCCCCTAACCTTCTCTTATTGGATAGAATATATTTAATAAATTTCACATAGTTAGGCATTTGTTCTAATGCTTCCACCAAAGGTATGTTAATGTCTAATTGCTTCAAGACCTCCAGAAATTTCTTGAATTGAGCCTCTTACTTTGACTTTTGGAAATGCTGGGGAAAATGTGGCAATGGCCTTCCTTCCATTTGTTGAGGTTGCTTTGCCATGGTATTTGTATTGGCTTTACAAGATGAATTTGCTTATGTATGCTTCTATTTACTCTTATCTTTTTTAGTTTGTTCCACTACTGATTTGAAGGTTATTTTTTTGGGAACTTTGTAACTTTTTTCCTTAGCAAAGGCATCATTCACAACTCCTGGCAGCTGAGTGCCACTCTAAAGTGTTGTGGCCTTACATTGTTCCTTTCCTTGAGATTGAAAACTTTCTGTGTCACTGGGCAATGCTCCTTCTTGTCTCGAACTTAATGCAGTGGCAATTTGTCCCACTTGATTCTCTAGAGCTCTTAAGGAAGCTATCTGGCTTTGAATAATCGCATCATTGTTAGCCATATATTCTTTTAATAGAGCTTCCATAGTTGATGTTGAAGATGACGAACTTTGTTGCACATTTTGTCGCGACATTGGTTAACTGTATCCAGGTGGTACACCAACCACATTCTGTTCATTAACATTGTTGACATTTCCTATTCCTTGATTACTCAGGCTAAAATTTAGATTTTGTTTCCACTTTGGATTTTATGTGTTGGAGTAGGGATTATTGTTAATTCCCCATGTAATACGCAAAGGCGGGATTGGATGGGCATTCATCAAAAACATGATCTTCTCTATAGTAAACACATGCTAATTCTGCAACCTTCATTTCCTGTGCTACAAAAGGTCTTTTCAGAGTTTTTATCATATTTGTTAAAGATGATACCTAAGTTGTTAAAGATGTAATCGCATCAAGTTCCATTTCTCCAACAACTCTTCACCTGTACCAACTCTAGTGGTGGGGTACTGATAATCATTGTTTGCTATTCTTTCTAGAATTTCATGTTTTTTATTTTAAGATTTGTCACGCAATGTCCCATTAGCTGATGCAGCCACCAGCTTTCACGTATGAGCATCTAATCCATTGTAGAACATTTCTATATGTGTCAAATGCTAAAAACCATGCATCGGGCATTGTCTAATTAGTTCCTTGAAACACTCCCATGCTTCATATAATGTCTCAACTTCTGATTGCCTGAACGATGTAATGTCGTTCCTCAGCTTGGCTTTCATGTTGCAAGGATTGTAACTAAGCAGAAATCTCTGACACAGTTCATTCCAATATGCCACTGTGCTTGATTGTAACACATTCAACCATGATGTGGCACGATCTTGCAATGAATAAGAGAAAATTTTAATCTAATGGAATCTTGAGGAACACCCTGCTGCATGAATGAATCACAAACTTTAAGAAAAAGTCTCAAGTGCAATTTGGGATCTTCAGTAGGTAAACCACTAAACTGCCCTACTATTTGCAGCATCTGAAATATTACTGGTTTTAATTCAAAGTGTTGAGCTTGAATATGTGGCCTAACAATTCTCGGATTTAGATCATCCAAAATAGGCACTACATGTTCTTTGATGAGTCTATCTCTGTCATCTATGATTTGAGGAACATCACCATTCATTTCATTCTAATGTACTTGATCTTCTATGATTGGATCATTTCTAATTCTCTCCATTTCTTTGATCTCTTTCCTTCTTCGCCTTAATGTCCTTTCAGTTTCTGGATCAAAACAATGTTTTGTATCCTCTTGAATACTTTTTCTCATGCACTGATGCAAACTTGAAAAACAAATAAAATGCTAATTACTACTCTAACAAAAATAATAGGAATAATAACAAATCAAATTTTCACCAATGTTGCCGATCCCTGATAACAGCGCCAACAACCTGTTGCATGTAAAATAAATAATGCAATTGTGCAAGTGTACACGCCATTGAAGTAATAAAGTGAACATAAGTATCGTCTCCAAAGGGACAAAAAATTGGTAAGAAATTGAGTATGTTATTATTATATGGTTAATTATACCAATATATCAGGAAATAATCTCAGAGTGAATAAGAAACTAGAATAATGAATTACTGAGATTAAATGATAAAGAACAAAGAATTGATATGGCAAATAAAATGATGTGGCAATTTACAGATAATATCAAGAGTATTTCTATTGTTGAATGATTAGGGTTGGAATTATTCTAGAGAAATGTTCATATCAAGATAATGCCATGGCAAAATATTATCTAATCTACTGCCCCAGAGATTCGCTATTGTGACCTACCTATTTCGATTGCTAGATCTTAAGTTAAACATCTAAGTTCATGTACGTCTGTAGAACTTGGGAATGATAACTGTAATGAGCATCCTCTTAGTAAAACTTGCAACATCTATGTCTAGAGTGCTATGAATATTCTATCGAGTTTTTGCTTGCTTCAAACGATTCAAGATCTAGTATTCTTAACCTTTTCAGAATTAAAAACACATAAGAACACCAACAATGTCTAGAGCTTACATGCATGTATTTAAAAGAAGCTTGAATCAAATGTAACAGTTATATAGACAATCTAAAATCCTAGGCATTAAAGATGATAAAACATTCACCCAAACAACTCCAACCCAGAAAGGATTTAGTTCATGGGTGGAAAAGTAAACACCAAAATAGAATCATTCATCAACATTTCTCAATTAATTTTGAATCATATAAAGTTCAATCTAGAAAATAAAGGCAAAACTGTATGAAGTTAATTCCACACTTTAGTTACTCTTTGTTCTTCAGATTGCTCGTGAATCCAGGGTATATTTCTCTTCCCCTTCCTCATGTCTGTATTCTACTCTCTTCTAAGTTGCTACCCTTCTTTCTCTACAATTCCCAAATGGAGTTTTTCTTTGCGTAGAGAGAGAATTGCTATCACCAATCTCTTTCTCATGCTGCTTTTATCCTCTTTTTTCTTCTCTCTCCTTTTTTTATTAGGTAGATCCGTCCCACCTCAACACACATTTTTCATTTCTCTTTTCAGGTTGGTTTTTTTGGTACATGCACAGCTGGCTGAGAGTGATGTGGATAGAGTGCTCAGTCATCTTCTTGGCATCATTCGTTGGTAGAGCAACAATTGCAACCCATTTGGAGACATAATCAACAGTTAAAAGTATGTATACATTGACCCAAGAAGGTGGGAATGGACCCATAAAATCAATTTCCTATACATCAAATAGTTCCACTTCTAGAATAGTTTGTAAGGGCATTTCATACCTCCTTGATAGATTTCTATTTTTTTGGCAGAGATCACAAGCTTGAAAAAATTCATGAGCATCTTTAAACATGGTTGGCCAATAAAAACCAGATTAGAGAACTTTTGCAACAGTTCTCATGCCCTAAAAGTGTCCTCCATATGGTGTTGAATGACAATGATATAAAATACTTTGAATCTTGTCATTTAGAACACACCTTTGAATTATTTGGTCTGCAAAATGTGTGAAAAAATGGCTCATCCCAATAATACTGCTTGGCATCATGGATAAATTTCCTTCTTTGATTCGTGAGCTCAAGTAGCAGCAATCCATTAACCAAAAAATTAACGATATCAACATACCACGGTAATGCCATGGCAGCTAACAGTTGTTTGCCTAGAAAATCGTCTTGAATGCACTGAATATCATTGTCTTCATTTCCAACTTCAATTTGAGACAAATGATTAGCCACTTGATTTTTCGTGCCTTTTCCATCTCTAATTTCTAGATAAAATTCATGCAGTAGTAATATCCATCAAATTAATCTAGGCTTGGAATCTTTCTTGGTCACCAAGTACTTAATAGTAGAGTGATCCGTATAAATCGTAACTTTGATGCCCACTAAATAAGCTCTGAATTTTTCAAAAGCAAATACCATAGCTAGCAACTCATTCTTAGTTGTGGTATAATTTGGCATTGAATCTCCCAATGTGCGGCTTGCATAGTAGATAGCATGAAATACCTTGTCCTTTCTTTGCCCAAGTACTGCTCCTATGGAAAAATCACTAGCATCACACATAAGTTCGAAAGGTAAAGTCAATCTGGTGCTACGACAATTGGTGCTGTGACTAGCCACTTTTTTAATTCCTTAAATGCTTCTAAGCACATCTTATAAAAATGAAAGATCTATTGTGTTCTAACTAGGTAAACAAGGGTTTCGATATTTTCAAAAAATCTTTGATAAATCGTCGATAAAATCCTACATGGCCTAGAAAACTACGAATACATTTAACTGTAGAGGGTGGTAGCAATTTTTCAATAACCTCAATCTTTGCTTTGTGGATAACAAATCCTTGCTGTGAAATTTTATGTCCCAGAACAATACCTTTATACACCATGAAGTCACATTTCTCCCAATTAAGAACAAGTTTGGTTTCTTCACACCGACAAAGAACTAACTCCAGATTTTTTAAACAGTCTTCAAAAGTATCCCCAACAATGAGAAGTCATCCATAAAAACTTCTAAAACTTTCTCCAACATGTCCAAAAATATTACCATCATGCAACATTGAAATGTTGTAAGGGCATTGCATAATCCAAATGGCATTCATCGGAATGCAAAAGTTTCATCAGGACATGTGAATGTGGTCTTCTCTTAATCAGTAGAAGCTATGGCAATATAGTTGTACCCTGAACAACCATCTAAAAAACAATAGAAGGCTTTCCCCACTAATCTATCTAACATCTTGTCAATAAATGGTAGAGGAAAATGTCCTTCCTTGTTGAGTTTTCGATAGTCCATACAAACCCTCCATCCCATGACAGTATGAGTAGGAATAAGTTCATTGTTATCATTGCTTACCACGGTGACACCCTCTATTTTAGGTGCACATTGAATAGGGCTCACCCAAGAAATATAAAAAATTAGATATATAACTCCAGCATCCAACCATTTGATAATATCCTTTTTGACGATTTCCTTCATAATGGGATTCAATCTTCTCTATTGCTCGATGGATTTGTCATGGCAATCCTCTAGTAATATCTTGTGCATACAAATTACTGGACTGATTCCCTTGATATCCGTAACCATCCACCCCAGTGCCTTCTTGGTTTCTTTAAAAATTTCAACAATTGAGCCTCTTGATCTAATGTCAATACCACCGAAATAACTATTGGAAATGTGTTTGTAATAACCCGAAAATTACTAAGTAAGAAAGTAGGTATCCTTGAAAGTAAAATAAGGAAATAAAGTGACAAAAAGGGAAATTTTGAGTTATGTCAACATTGGGAAGTATATTAT
>JABFAF010271561.1:0-20672 GCA_013677275.1 Gossypium schwendimanii | reverse complement strand
ATAATGTTTGTGCCTCAATCAATCATGTTTTCAATTAAAATCAAGTTTGTATTTCGTTCATACGTGATTTAAATGCACCTGAATTAGCTGAGCGATCCTAACCAGACGACGGCTAATGGACACATAATTTAAATGTGCATGCTCAATTTAGATCCTAACCCGATTAAATTGTAGGTTGCATAACAACTTTAACCAAGCTCTGTTATTTGCATAGTTTTTAGATTTGTGTGATTAAATTGTTTCAAACCTAACATGTCCCTATTACCTCACACGAATGCTAAGAAACCTTTAGTAAATAAGGATCAGTAAAATGTGTATTTACTAAGTAAAGAATTACGAAATGACCTAATGTGGTTTCCAAACTCATGAAAGATTGAGTTGCCATGGAATGTTTTTCCGAATGTTATTAAGCATGTWGATAATAAATTGAGTTTAATTAAAGTAATTGTCCTAGTTTATTTATGTTATAATTGTTGCAAATTGTGTTTAATTTTACTAAAATATCTTTCATTCATATAGTTTGCATACTTAGGATAATTTGCATTAGGGATCATTGCATTTAGTTTAAAGCATCGCTTCTCAAACTATATTGTGTTTTTTATTTACCAAATTGTTAATATAATTTTACAAATTAAGTGACTTAGCACAAGTACAATCCCTATGGAGATGATAACTCGACACTTACTTATTACTTGATAACGACTGTGTACACTTGCACAAAACCCTAGTGTTACACTTTTGCTCCGTAACTTAGAGTAAATACAAAACCAACCAATATTTCCAACAACTTTCCATTCCTTAACGCAAGTACCATGGCAACACAACACAAAAAGAATCGCTAAAGACTCTTAGGTTGCGGATTCGAATTAGTAGCACTCGAAACTCCTCTTATGGTATAGGGTTGCATAACCATAGACTTTTAACCCACTGTTTCAAATTGAGTCTCATCGACCCTTGTGAACCACTGGAAACAACCCGGCATAGCAGTGCCCTACGGTTCCTGAATACTGCCCTTAGATTTGGACGTCTTAACAGATTCATAAATTCTTAGATTGGGATCACTGCCTTGAGAAGAAGACTCGAGTAGAGTCGCTTGACTATCTCCAACACACCCTCGCACAACAAGGATACGTATGCTCATTATGCTAATATAGCGTTTCAGAAATTTTATGAATTAACTTAGGTTTATTAGCAACCCTAAGTTTGAAGTTTTAAGAGAGGTTTTCATAGAAATTCCACAGATTTAGCTAGGACAGAGTAACCAAAACACTACGATTTATGTTAGTTCATTGAATACAGCTAAACCAGACATACTTATAGGACCGACGTCAGGGTCTTAGATTCTCTATTTAGATACTAAAAAATAATCAAAATCTGAACACTCAATTTTCAAAAACCTCAAATCTCAAAGTCAATCAAAAGTTCCACTTACTTAAAACATTTTTCAAGAAAATTTTTGAACCCGAAAACCACAGCCTGAGTTTTGCAAACATGGCTTTGATACCAATAAATATAACACCTCAAACCCGACCTAGAAGTTTAAATCGAATCTAGAAGAGTTACACCAACGTATTGAAAACTGATTCGAGATAGTATTCAGAAAGCATTCAAATCATTGCTTGATTTGTAAGGGAAATCTTTTCGAAGTTTAACTTTGAAAACCAAAAATCCATTTTAACCGATTTAAGTGATTTTATAGTTTCGTTTTAGCATTTTTTATATGCTGACGAGATTATCAAAAAGCAAGGCAAGTTCAGAAACAAATTACAAACCTAAAAGATCAAATCATAGATAGATCAGTGCAAACACAATTCGAGCTCCCGTACGTCGTCCAATCCTAAGTCAGATGTTTATCTGAATAGATAAAGATGAGACAAGGGTGTGAGCTCCCAAATTCAGCATTTAGCAAAACTCAAATACAAATAAACAGGTCATAACATCTAAAACATAGTAACGTAGAGAATTTAATAACAGTTATGTAACCAATACAGAACAGCCCTAGAGTATCATAGAGATTCAACAATAGTAGTACAACAGAATAGAATAAAACCAAAGCAGAACCAAACAAAATAGAACAGAATAGAACAAAGCAAAACATAACAAAGTTAAACAGGACAAAGCAAAACAAAACAGAGTAAAACAGAACAACAAATATATGTCTATGTCGTTACATTGTTTGTCAAAACCATTCAAAGTACATATTTATTAGAAAACATCCTACCCAACTCCGCAACACACCAAAATAGAGTTCCCCAGAACTCGTCCAACCAAATCACACCAATAGATACTGTGGACAATGCCACCTGAATTTGCAGGTAAAACTGCTAAATCAGATATATGTAGTTAAGCCACAATATTGCAGTCAAATTGCCAGAACAGAATTGTGGATAAACCACCAGATAATGCAGATCATTAAACTACCAAAAACTTCCTCCTTTCACATCATTCCAAATCCCATGCAATATGTTATGTATATACAGAGTCGGAGTAATAAGCATGTAGTTCATGCTATCAAACTATAACAAAATCAGTACGCATAAGAGTCCATGCTTTGTAAAATAAATTTATCAAACCTTGACAGATCGCATCAAATTACCATGATGTCACATGCATGGTTATATATCAGAACCAATACCAATCAATTCAACATATTCATATATCACATTTATTAATCAATAGAGTAACACAGTGCATACCATCAGACTTAACAGAACATTTATCATACCTAGATAAGTCACCTACCTGAACACATCCAAACAGCTTATACAGTAACAGTCATATTTACTTAGCTTACCTCAAAATAGATATACGTACATATAGTAGATTACACACTAACAGATCAACAATTCCTGATTTTTATAGCTTAAAAAAGATCATACAGACCTTACAGAATGCCTACATTCAAACTAGACGACATTCACGGCCTTAGGAAAAATTTTAAAATTTTAACCCACATGCCCATGTGGATCTACACGGCTTGGGAGTCTGACTCGTGTGGCCTACACGACCTAGCACACACCCATGTGGCGCTATTAGTGACTCACATGAACTCACACATGGCCGTGTGATCCCAAATAGTGAGTTACACAACCTCGTACATGGCCGTGTCATCCCAAACAATGAGTTACTGGACCTGGACACACATCCATGTCCCTAGCCCGTGTGACCCTAAACAGTGCCTCACACGACTTGGCACACGGTCGTGTGGTGTCGAAGGCCATGTTTTTTTACGTACGCAATTCACAAATATTTGGGTTTCTAGTACCCACCTGATGCTGTTTTGACGGGGAAGCAATAGAGATGATTCTGAAACCTAAAAACAACAAGTAATTGGCCAAAAAATGATTAATTCATAGTCAAATCGCTAAAACTAACATCCCAAATCAAAGTACATCGAATAACTTCAATAAAAAATCTTAAACGGATTTAAATGCTTACCCTTGCTCATAAATAAAAACACGGAACTTAAATCGTTGAGGAGAAGCATTACTCTTAAGAATTTCGTCTGACAAAGACTTACACAAATCAGAAATTCAATCTAACCAGAAAGAACAGAACTTCGACTATTATCAATCTTAAGCATATAAAACTAAATAAAGTTCACTTACATAATTTATTTGAACAATTGACTACACAATGAAATTTAGAGCAACAGCTACGAACATATTCAACAACAATTTGAGGGTGGAAGAAGAATTTGAGGGTGGAAGAAAAGAAGAAAAATCAAAAACAAAAAGGAAAAAGACGTACTTCCATTGAGGAAGTTTTTAAAGAAAATAAACAATTACAACAATTTAAAACTAACTCACATAATCGCGTAAAAATAATAAGACGTTTCCTTATTGCTTTCATAGAGAGTCAAAAACAAGACCAGAAAATATACATATGCTTAACCATTGAACCAATAGATTCTTGACATTGGTTGATCGAAAATGTCTTATAACCAAATTGTTCAAAGATAGGGCTTTAATAAAAAATAATAAAATTTTAAGAAACATGATTCGAACCTAGAATCTTGCACATTCAAACACAACACTAAGCCACTGAACTAGAACAAATCACTTATAAAAATTTTGAAATCTAGACTCAAAGTCAAGAGATAACCACTTTCAGTTTCACAACTCAATTTCTTTTAACCCGATTTTTGGGACGTTACAATATTTACATAAGAATTAGTAACGGATCATAAGACAAATTAAGATTTCAGGAGATTTTTAGCAAGATTATTAAAAAATCATTTAACTATTCGTAAAATTAAGGTGGATAAAAATTCTCTAGGAATTTAAGATTTTAACACGTAAATTTATCAAACCATGGGATCTACCAATTACAATGGTTACCCAAACATGCCACCTTTGTGTAATTACAAACAATTACACTCAAATCCAATTATTAGGTAGCTTTCCAAACACTACCTTAAAGATGATTAAGGATATTATAACATTACTTACAAGCCACATGCAAAATATATCAAACCATTCACTTTTAATTACCCTTTACAGGAAATGCACCTAATCAATTAATATTTATATAAAAAAAAACTTAGTTAATAACTCATAATTTTAGAGTTTAAATTGATAAAAAAAAAGAAGTGTGATAAAGAAGGCATATACATAAAGCATACCGTTGTTGAGTTTGAATTAACACTATAGGATGGTGTTCGGTATTTGTTCATGAGATGGAATCACAAACTTAGTCATAAGAAATAAAATAATATTGTTGTCTAAAACCTCAAGGGTAGAAATTTTTGATAATTAGGCCATCAAAGTATAAAAGTATACAATCAATAATATAAAAATGGAAAAAAAAAGTATACAATCAATAAAGGTTACCATTGATTAACTTGAGAAAATTACTATAATTGACAAATAATTACTCTTACATTATTCATAGTAGGACTGAATTTGGTTCGATTCAATCGAGTTTTTTAGATTTTTTTGAATCATCCTTAATAGTTCAATTTGCTTTGTTTTTATACATTTGAACATTATTTGGAAATTTCACGCCCCAAAATATAAGGGATTAATTGTAATGAATAGATAAGAAATGAGCCTTAGGCTTGATGTTTAAGTCTTTTTTCCCTATCCTAGAGCTCTTAGGATCAAGCTTCCTTTCTCCCCTTTTTTTTCTTTCAATTTTTAGCAACCTAGGATAAAAGCCACACTAAAAAAAAGTATTATTTGGAGTAAAAATTAAATAAGAAATAGGCTTAAGTCTAATGGTTAGCACGTCTAATAGTTAGCACGCTAAGTTCCATTATCATTTTCCCAAGTTTGAGCCACACCCTTCCCTTCCTTTTTCTTATAAAATTCGACTAGATACGCCCCAAAACATATATATATGATTAAGCGTAAAAAATAAACAAGAAATGAGCAAAGGCTCAATGGTTAAGGCATCGTCCTCTTCAAAAGCCAAGGTTCAAGCCTACTCTTTTCCACTATTCATTTTAATTTCGCAATGTTAGGGGAAATTCAAAATTTCAAACCCTTGTTCCTAATTTTGGTAATTTGCATGTGACATCCCTAAGGTTTATAAACCTTAGCAATTTAATCAACTCTTTCCTCATTAGAATTCATATCTTGACATTCCCCAAAATTCCAATAGAATTATATGTCTACTATTGTAACACCTCAATTTTTAGGGTTAGAAGTTTGGGCTTTTAAGTAAGGGTCAGTGAGTAGGTCATGTATTTGGGATTATTTCAGCGCTTTAGGGTCAGAATGGGCTTTTTGGTCTGGTGGTTGGTTATGTGTTAGTAAACCTCTGGGACCTAAGTTCAAATCTTCATGTATGTGTTTGGGAGAGTTATTTTTATTAATTAATGTCTTAGATTTGTTTTAATTTTTTTAAAACTAGTTATTTACTATTAGTTTTTCTTTTTTTTCTTTTTCTAGCACGTTCTCCACTTCCATTTCTTTTGTTTTTCTCTCTTCTTTTTTCTAGAAAAATAGTTGTGTTTTGGTTTTTGAAGAGATTTGAGTTCGGGTCGAGGTCATCACCATGTGTTGAATGGTTCTAAACATCTGGATTGCGAACCAGGTGTGGGTTTCGAACCTTCTAAATTTTCATTAATGAATTATGGTTTGTTTCTATGGAATTGGAAATTGTTGTGTGCTTATGGAATCGACCATTCGAAAAGGGTGATTATCGTGGAATAGCTTAGAATTGGGTGTGATTTTGATATATTTCTGAATAATTAAGGATTGGGGAACGTTTCGACAACAAAGGCACGTCTGGTAGCCTATTCCTGTATGGTTTTGTGACCACACGGGTGGCCACACGAGCGTGTGCCCCCACACGGGTGGTTCACACGGCCGTGTACAATTAGGAATTAGGGTTTCTTGGTAAAATTTAGTGCCACATGGTCGTGTCGTCGATTGGGGAATTTAGTCGATATTCACACAGTCATGACCCTTAGGCACACGGGCGTGTGCAATTGGGAATTAGGGTTTGGGTGAATTAGTATCACACGATCGTGTGGCTAATTTGGGGAATTAGAGATCCGACACAGGCACGTGTTTTGGACACACGACCGTGTCTGGTGGGCAAACAAGCGTGTGAGACTCTCACAAGGTCGTGTCCGCCCTAAACCATATTTTAGCACAATTAGACAGAGAGTTGCACGGCCTGTTCACACAGCCACGTCCCTGGCTCACACGAACGTGTGCCTTAGCCACATGGTCGTGTGCCTACTCCCACACAGCCGTGTCTCCACGTCATATGGGCATGTTGACCCCCACACAGCCGAGTGGCCCTAAGTCACCAATTCTCGTTCTGTGTATGTTTTTGATCTGAAAATGTGTCTGTATGTTCTAACCCTTGGCTAGGCTTTACTGAGGGTAGTTAAGACTCTGATCTGGGCTTTGGCTTATGTGTTATTTGTGACTGTTGTGCAAGATATCTAATTCTGAACTCGGTTAGCTGGGTGTGTGCATGTTTGTTTTTATCTGAATGTCTATTGATGTGTTCATTGTTTCTGTAAGGCTGTAAGCATGCATGCACTTGAATAAGGTAAATTTTTAGATTGGTTGTGAAGAGAAGGATGTAACAGCTCGTTTTCAGTGAAATCGAAACAGTGGTTTCAGGACCACAAATCTGAAGTCAGAAGAAAATTTATTTTAATATTATTTTATAGTCTACAGTATGATAGAAATATCGTATGAAAATTTTGTTAAGAAATTTTACCGATTACATGTTTAATTTGATAAAGTGACCAAATTGCATAAAGTGCAAAAATTTGAATTTTAGTAGCTAAAGGAACCAAATAGCTATGGAATTCAAAATTTAAGGTCATTATATAGGAAATAGACCTTTTAGAGGAGTTAGTAAATAAGGTTGATTATTCATCATTGGAAAATTTAATAAAGTAAAGGGCTAAATTGAAAGATGATAAAATAAAAGATGATAAATGAATTAAATAAAAAGATATCATCATTTTTATCATTTTTCCTAAAAATAAAACATGAAAACCCTAGTTATGGGAGCTTGAAGTTAGCAAGCTTATTTTGCTTAATTAGGTATGAATTTTTGTCCCGTTTTTAATGATTTTTATGTTTCTGAGATCGTAATAACTTAATTTAGCTATCTCGAGGATTAATTTGCAAAAATATTAAAGTATTAGTGTTTTTCCATGGATGAGTATAGTTGAATTATGAAGTTTTATGGTAGAACATGAAAGGTTGTTGATAGATAAACAACTTTTGTAAAAAGAATTTTGATGAAATTATTATTTAGGGACAAAATTGAAAATATAGAAAATTCATGAAAAAATTTTGAATTCTATGAAATACATGAAAATTGTGATATATGAAAATTGACTAGGCTTGGAATAAGGCTTAAATTGTATGAATTTCATTTTCTGAGCCTAAGGACAAAATCATAATTAATTAAAAGTATAGGGCAAAATAGTAATCTTGCCAAAGATGTGTATTGGACTGAATTGAATATTAATTGTATTAAATTGAGCTGAATTCATTCGTATAGATCCAGATAGACCTGGTACGGAATTTGATAGAGGAAAAGAAAAAGTATCGGATAAGTAGCTTACAAATTTACGAATACTTGTCGAGGTAAGTTTGTGTAACTAAATTGTATGTTTACATGTTTAAATTGAATGCTATGTTTGAGAAATGCATAATTGGCATGTATAAGTATTAATCACATATCTGAAAATATCTGACAAGTATCAAGTTCTATTTAAACCTAAGAAATTTGATGGATACAAATGACATTGTCATTAAAGGTTCTCGATTGGTTGAGAAATGCTATGTTTGAGAAATGCATAATTGGCATGTATAAGTATTGAGCACATATCCGAAAATATCTGACAAGTATCAAGTTCTATTTAAACCTAAGAAATTCGATGGATACAAATGACATTGTCATTAAGGGTTCTCGATTGGTTGTGGTCCTGCATGTGTTGCGGACTCACCACAGCTATTATGAGCATCTCAATATATGGCTCTCTTGAGCTTCCCATTATTTGGCTCTCTTGAGCTTCCCAATAATTGGCTTTACGGAGCTTCCCGATTAATGGCTCTACGGAGCTTCCCGATATTGGCTCCTATAAGCTTCTTGATTACAGCTCTTATGAGATTCTCGTTACATGGCTCACATGAACTTCTCGTTATGTGGCTCAAAAGAGTTTCTCGTTTACATGCTTGTATGTGCATATATGAATATGAATTGACGGATTATAGTTTTGTACACTTCGTGTGTACTACCCGTGTATCCATCGATATTTTAAATGATTCAACGGGCAAAGTTCTGATATAAGACTATGAATTTGAGACGAACTATTATGGGTAAATACTTGAAATACATGGATATGACTTGTACATGTTATATGGACACATGATGTGGAAAGTATATGTATATGGAAATTTGATGATTATTGAGCTCATACATGTTTCTTAATATTCATAAGAACTACATGTCTAACATGGTTGATAAGGATATGTGTTAAGGCTTTTGGCCAATTTGGTTTGAATATGCTTTGAATGCTTACTTTAATTATGGTTAAATGGTAAGTTAAATTCCAAGTTATATGAACTTACTAAGCATTAAATGCTTACTCTATTTTATTTCCCCTGTTTTATAGTAACTCGAAAGCTCGTTAAAGTTGGAAGCTGGTTGAGTCACATCACACTACCCATCGTCCCATTCTGGTATATATATTAAATTATTTTGGTTATAATGGCATGTATAGGTTAACTTGGCGTAATGTTGGCATGTAAAAGTTTTGTTGTGATTAACCATTTGAATGGCTTGTGTTTGATACATTTTAATATATATATGGCCTTATCATGTTTGATATATGTTTGATATGTTGAATGATGGATAGTTCACACGCATATTGATGGTTGGATTGGATTGGCATATTAGGTATAAATATATGTTGATGTATGTATTTGGTTAAACTGGTAAGTATGGATATTTGGATATATGTAGTGATTTATCATGTATAAAACATGATTTTGGCATTTGGTCGCTCTGTTGTGTCTTGTTGATGTGCAAAAATGATGTGTTTAGGTTGATACCAAAATAGGTGAGAAATGTGGCTTGGAAATGGCCTATTTTCATCCATATGGGCAAAGACACGGGCATGTGTCACAGTCGTGTATGACACACGACTAGGTAACACGGTAGTGCTCCGTAACCCTATTTCGATGACGGATTTGGGTTAGGGGTGTTACAAAGAAAGACTAATGCTAATTCGATTTAGCAGTTTAACTGCAAACTCATCGGTACAGCGGTTTACCGCACTATACCACATGTACATAAACTTTGTTGCGTACTATTAACTGATCTGGCAGTTTAAACTGCAACATGTTTGTACAGTAGATTACCGCAATGCACTGTACTGTATATACGCCAGCCTTGCTGCGTATTATTATCTAAGTGGCTTAGTACACAAACACTGTACTGTAATGAGGTTTTGTAACACTGTGTGTGTTGATAAGTGCTCTACTTGAATACATTCGTTTGGGACGTTAGCTTCGTGTATACCTTCTAGATCTATATATCTATGTAAGTATGTTTCACTATTGTACTTCTATCTGGAATTCTAGTCTGTAATTCTCTTGTTAGTCATGTCTCGAACTCACATTAAGCTCGTGCAGCTCACCCCCTTAGTGTTTTCCTTTTTCAAGTATGCTCATTTTTCTATAGCTGGACGTATCATACGGAGGTCTTGGAAGCATTACGTTTTTTTAAAAATAGGCTATTAAGATGTTTTCTGTAAATTTGAATTCTTAACAAACGGTTTTGGACTGTAAGTTCTGCTTTAAATAATGTGGTATGAATTTTGGGTTTTACGAACGTAAGTGTTATTTGGATTGAATTTTTAGTAATAATGGGAATTGGATAACTGAGAATTTTTACGCAATTAAAATTTTCCTACAATCACTTCGGTGACTAATGTAACTTCCAAAATTCAATCTAAACTTTTAGGCCGGATTTTGGGGTGTTACATTTAGTGGTATCAGAGCCATGTTTGTAAAAACTAGGCCTGTGTTTTTACGTAACCACGTGCGCGAGTGTTTGTTTTAAAGAAAAAATTTCGAGAAACTATACCATAATGTTTTGAAATAGCTTGTGATTGGAAAAATTTTTTACGAAAATGGGATGCTCGAAACTCTAATGCCGGTACGTGTGAAACTTAAGAAATTGAAAGATTAGTTCTGTAAGCTTATTAAACATTTATGCTTGTGTTCAATTTTGTAAATTGTATATTCTTTAAGCTTAGGTACAAGAACGATATGGATTCTGAAGATAAGCGAGATCGTGAGGAGTCTTCTGCTTCATCAGGATGTGTGTTTGTTCAAGAGTCGGAGGTCAATGCGATTTCGCCAACTTTGGGTAGTGATAATTCGAAGCTTAGTACTGAGGCATTGACTCGGGTAGTGAGAGATGTGATAGAGCAAGAGTTTAAGGCTAGGTTTGAGAGGCATGGAGAGTTAGTGCAAAGTAGGTGTGTTGATTGTGGGAAGAAAAGATATCGCAGTCCTCCGAGGTTGGAGTCTCGGTTTGTGAAGCATGTTAGAACACATTTGAGTGGCAATAAAGATTTTGTGGATGGTGTCAATAGTGGTGGGAGCGTTCCGTTTTGTGAGCACTGTAAGAAGTGACATCTGGGCAATTGTTGGAAAAAGGCCGGAGCATGTTTTTGATGCTGGTCCATAGAACATCGAATCTGGGAGTGACTCAACGACTTTGAGACAGGTATGGTTGCGAATGTTTCAACGTTCTGATTAGAGCATAGTAATTTTGTGTGATAGGATAAATGATTATCTGCTTTAGTGATTAAGTGTTCTAGTGTGTGTATGAGGCATTGAGTTCAAGTCTAGCGTAGTAGCACTCCGGTACTAGAGTGCGCAGTGGGAGCATAGTGGTGTAGCTTGTGTTATATCACTGTTCTGTTAATGGGAAATTTTAGGGACGAAATTTATTTAATGAGGGGTGAGTTGTAGCACCCCGATTTTCGGGGTTAGAAGTTTGGACTTTTAAGTAAGGGTCAGTGAGTAGGTCATGTATTTCGGATTATTTCTGCGCTTTAGTGTCAAAATGGATCTGCTGGTCTAGTGGTTGGTTGTGTGTTAGTGAACCTCTAGGACTTGAGTTTGAGTCTTCAAGTGTGTGTTTGGGGGAGTTATTTTTATTAATTAATGTCCTAGATTTGTTTTAATTTTTTTTAAAGCTAGTTATTTACTATTACTTTTTGTTTATTTTCTTTTTTACTTTTTCTGGCACGTTCTCCTCCTCCCTTTTTTGTTATATTTCTCTCTTCTTTTTTTGGGAAAATGGTTGTGTTGTGGTTTTTGAAGAGATTCGGTTTCGAATCAAGGTCGTCACCGTGTGTCGATTAGTTTCTAAACATCTAGATTGCGAATCAGGTGTGGGTCTCGAACCTTTTAAATTTTCGTTAACGAATTGTAGTTTGTTTCTGTGGAATTGGAAATCGTTGTGTGGTTGTGGAATCGACCATTCAAAAAGGGCGATTATCGTGGAATAGCTTAGAATTAGGTGTGATTTTGATCTATTTCTGAGTACTTAAGGATTGGGGAATGTGTTGACAATAAAGGCACATTCGGTAGCCTATTCTGGTGTGGTTCGTGACCACACAGGTGACCACACGAGCATTTACCCCCACACAGGCGGTTCACATGAACGTGTTCAGTTAGGAATTAGGGTTTCTGGGTAAAATTTTCTGCCACATGGTTATGTGGTCGATTGGGAAATTGGTGCCACACGGTCTTGTGGCTAATTTAGGGATTTAGGGATTCCACACGGACGTGTGTTTTGGACACGCAGTCATGTCTGGTAAGCATACAGGTGTGTAAGACCCTAACTCGGTCGTGTCTACCTTAAACCATATTTTAGCACAGTTGGACAGAGAGTTGCACGGCATGTTCACACGGTCGTGTCTACCTTAGCCACACGACCGTGTGCCTCCTTCTACACTGGCGTGTGTTCCCTTACACGGGCGTGTCTCCCCCTCACACGGGCCATGTTAACCCCCACACGACCATGTGGCCCTAAGTCACCAATTTTAGTTCTGTGTATGTTTTTATCTAAAAATGTGTCTATGTTTTCCAACCCTTTGCTAGGCTTTAGTGAAGGTAGTTAAGACTCTGATCTAGGCATCGGCTGATGTGTTATTTGTTACTGTTGTGCAACATATATGATTCTGAACCCGGTTAGCAGGGTATGCTTGTTTGTTTCTGTCTGACTGTTTGTCGATGTGTTCATTGTTTCTGTGAGCTTGTAAGCATGCATGCACTTGCATAAAGTAAAATTTTGTGTTGGTTGCAAAGAGAAAGAAGGCCAATTTTGATATGATCTGGCAGTTTAACAAGAAAACTTATCGGTACAACGGTTTACCGCACTGTACCGCATGTACGCCAGCTTTTCTACATATTATTATCTAATCTAGCGATTTAAACTACAATATGTTTTTACAGTGGTTTACCACAATGCACTGTACTACATATACGCCAGCCGTGCTGTGTATTGTTATCTAAGTGGCTTAGTCTACATACACTGTGTGTAGGGTTGGATGGGCCTTTTGAGGTCCTATGTGGTGTGTTTGGTTGGATGAGCTTAAACAACTCTATTCGGGTGTGATCGGGGGACGGAGAAGTGTTTTGGCTGGATGGGTGGGCTTTTTAATACTTGATTGCATTCATAAGCATCTTATTAATTGATTGGGTGTAAGTTTGTTTGTCTTCATTCTATCTGTATGACTTATCATTTGTGATTATTCTTACGTGTAATGAGGTTTTGTAACACTATGTGTGTTGATAAGTGCTCTGCTTGAATACGTTCGTTTGGGACGTTGGCTTCTTGTATACCTTCTAGTTCTGTATATCTTTGTAAGTACGTTTCACTGTTGTACTGCTATCTGGAATTTCGATCTGTAAATCTATTGTTAGTCATGTCTCGAACTCACATTGAGCTCATGTAGCTCACCCCCTTACTGTTTCCCTTTTTCAAGTGCGCTCTTTTTTCTTTAGTTGGACGTAGCATATGGAGGTCTTGGTAGTGTTACATTTTTTTTAAAAAAAAATAGGCTAGTAAGGTGTTTTCTGTAAATTTGAATTCTTAATAAACGATTTTGGACTGTAAGTCCTATTTTAAGCACTGTGGTATGAATTTTGGGTTTTACGCACGTAAGCTTTATTTGGATTGAATTTTTAGCAATAACGGGAATTTGATAACTGAGAATTTTTACCCAACTAAAATTTTGCTACGATCACTCCAGTGATCAATGTATCCTTCAAGATTTGGTCCAAACTTTTAGGTCGGGTTTTGGGGTGTTACAACTATTTTTTTCTCTTCTTTTCCTAAATATATTTTCATATTTCCTCTTTTCAGATCCTAATAGAATTTGCTCTCCATCTTTCTACTTATTCTCATTTTCTTTTTTTTCCTTTTTTTGCCTCATATTTTTCATCGTTTTGCTATTAATTATTTTGCTTACCTGAATAAAAAGCATTCATCGTTTTTATACTAGTTTAATAATCACCATCAATAGCATTCCTTTTCTTGTCAAGAATCGATAAGCACATTTCGTTCCTATGATTTGATTTATTAATTCTGCCATTCAAACATCAAAACTTTAATCTTTAATTCAATCAATCAATCCATTGGAAATATTGATAAATCTTTTACAGATCTTGTCAAATATTGAAATAAAAAATATTTCTTGTTGAAATGTCATTTGAAGGACTTGATTTAGGTAAACCGGATCAAAATCCGGTGTGAGGAAAGTCGATCGTCAACGCGGTGAAAAGTGTGTTCTTTTACAAGTGAATCAGGGAAAAATGTGACTAGAATTAGGGTCACACGGTCTACCACACAAGCGTGTGTACCACACGTTCCACCACACAACCATGTGCCCTGGAAAACCTAGTGTAGTTTGTGAACCACACAGTCTAGACCCTTCCACACGACCTGCCACACGGTTGTGACTCCCCTATAGGTTATTTTTGCCTTGCCACACGACCACAACCTGTTACACGATCTGGCAAAATGGCCATTTAACCCTTCCATATGGCCAATAGCCCTCCACATGGCCGTGTTACCCCTATTTTACAAATTTTATAGTTTTGCCTAGAATTTTATGAATTGCTTAGCTTAGTCCCTAATTAGACCCTAAACTATTTTTAATACTTTATTTCATTCAATTGAGTCCCTAAAAATATGAATAATGTTGGAATCCATGATCTAATTGATTGAATTATTACTATATATGCATGATATGAAAATATTACATTTTTACCGTCATTGTAATTCTAATGATCTAATAATTTTTTTCATACATCAGTGTTACTGATTGCATTAGATACATGCCTACTACTACTGTTAAACCAAATACATGTTAATCAAAGTTTATTACTACTTTCATGATCTGTTATAAGCATGATAATTGTTACTGTATATATATATTTGTTATAAGCATGTTATTTTTGTCATATTGAACTGTTATAGCATGTCATGTTGCATTGCATGGGGTGGGACGAATTGCACCAAGGAAGTAGTTAGTAGTCATCTGCTCAACCAGTGGTTTATCTACAACATATTTTAGTCGACAAAATTGAAATAATTGACAAATACTCTTTAATGAAAACATTATTCTTATTAGTTTAACTAAAAGACTTAATAACTAAAAACAAAAAAAAGTATTAAAATAAAATAAAATATTACATCAAACCTTTTTTTATAGAACTTTTACAATTCATTAATTTTTCAAACATTTTTTTACGACTAAATTTTAATTTGGAATACTACAATAGGCTACCTTTCCACTGTATACATAATAACCCAATCCGTTGCTTCCTTGGCGTACTCCTAGCGTTGTCCCTCCTAGCGTAATCTTGTACAACACTACCTAAAACACAAACATAACCTTTGTAAGTTTAGAAGAATTTAGTGAGACTTAACTCAGAATTCCTTGGCGGATACTTTTATAATATTAGGTAAATATCCGTACACAGCTACCATCCTAAACGTTTAACTTATGTTTTGGCGAATAATTTCACAATATCAGGCTCATGCCTACATCAACTTCCATGCTTAGCTCACCAATTCTCTTTCTTACATATATAAAAATACTTTTTAAAGAATATATCTTCAGAGTTCCCTTCACACAAATCATCCCATCACTCTTACAAATCATCCCATCACTCTTACTCTTAACCTATAATGGTTATTCACAAACAATGATCACTGGAGGAGACATACATTTTTGGCGGATACTCAAGTAGATTGAATACTATCAGTTTACTAATCAAATCATATTCTTGTTCAATACCATGCAATCTCTTACTAATAATGAACTATATAGATCATTCTAATGAATTCCACACAATTTTATTTCAAAACCCCAAATACTTAAGATAACAATAACTTTGATTCCATATGATTTTAGAAGAAGATATCATACAACTCAAATATGGCGAAATTCAAGATAACCTCATATTCAACTCTACCATTTACAGGCAAACTAGATTAATGGATACTTATCTCATTCATATCTACGAATAAGCCCAAATCTCAAACTAAGAGATTATCATGGCGGATTCTTCCTCTGAACATACAGATATACACTTATTTTCAAGAGATTACAATGTAACACCCCAAACTCGGCCTAAACATTATGACCGAATCTTAAGGAATTACATCAACTCATTTAAAAACTTTTGATTTCTTCTACACAGTGTGTGTTTCGAAAGTATAAAATTTTGGCAATACTCTCACATATATTTTTAGAAAATCTTATGTTTGAAAACATTTATTTTACAATAAAGTCAACTAATCACATATTTAGTTTGGCAACGAAAATTTTTAGAGTTTTAATTTTGAAAATCAAATTTTAATTTGTTAACTCGTATGATTTTGTAATTTTACGTTAAAAATACCAAAAACCAACGAAAAAAACAAAAACAAAAAACAAAGTCTACAAACAAATTTACAGTCCAAACTAGTTAAAAACGAAAACCATCTTATTTAATAAATCGAGTAAAACAATTTGAGCTTTCGCACGCCGTCCATTCCTAAATCTACTAGTTACTTGAAAAGTCAAAAACAAAAAGGTGAGCTAACAAGCTCAGTGTATAACTTTGCTCAAACAAAATCACATAGAGGATAATAAACAGATCAAAATGTCACAAAGAATTTCACCAAACTTGAATTAAAAAATTTGTGCATGCATGATTATGTCGGTGTAATCTTTTTAGATAACAGAATGCAAATTTTTCTAAAAACTTCCTATCCAACTCCGCACCAAATTAGACTTCTTCAAAACTAGTCAATCTGAAAACACACCAATAGAAAATTATGGACAATGTCACCAAAGTTACAGCTAAAACTGACATATCAGATATATGTGATCAAGCCACTATATTGCAACCAAGCTGCCAGAACATATATGTATCGTAGAGTCACTATAATTGCAGTCAAGCTGCCAAAATAGAAATATGGTTAAACCACCAAATAATGCAAATAATTAAACTGTCAAAACTTCCTCCTTACCACATTATCCCAACCCCATGCAATCTGACATGGCTTGCATAAATAGAATCTGAATAAAGAGCATGTAAGACATGCAATTATACAATAACAGAAATCTGAGGGCATGGAATTCCACGCTTTGCAAAATAGATGTGTCACAAATTTCAACAAAAGCAAATCAGTTTCACCATAAAGTTACATGCATGGTCATATAGCAGATTCAGAGATATACAAATTAACATAATCATACATCATATGCTCATATACAAACATAGCAAATCAGAGACATGTTACCAGAATTATCAATTTACAAATTATGCATATATATTTCACATACCTGTTCCACATTACTTACAATATCATACTATCAGATATCATATTTTCAAGTCATATTTATACAATATTGACTCTACGAAGTGGCTAAATACGTATCACAGATAAATATGGATCAAGGGAAATTTACCAGAAAATGGGCTCACACGTTCGTGTGGCCCATATGACACAAATGATCAGTTTGTGTGGCTCACATAGTCTGGCACACAGTCATGTAACATCGACAGTGGGTTTTTTCACTTTCCACCATTCGTTGTTTTTACAAGATCAAGTCACACACTTGATCAGTTTTAGATGTAAACACCTCCGTGAGAATTCTAGTACCTTAACCAACATTTTAGAATGTGAGGAATAACCAATATACCCAAATCCTATTCACTAATTAATCGTAGCAACTAGCGTTTAACCTAATCAAACGAATCAGTCCCTAACTAAAATGTTATTTACTTACCCAGTAGAAAAGTAGCCCAACAAAAATCTCTAAATCACTGGAGGCAATCCATGAGTCTCTCGATCTACTCCTAACATCACATCACAAAGATCACATTAGAAACCATCAATCACTTGTAAGATTAACCCAACACCACATCTATGAAAAATAAACAACTAAAATTTACCTGGAGAAATAACAGAGGTTCAACAACGTATGGACGGAATAGTACAAAAGAAAACAATGGATTATGCTTGTTTTCATATCATGATTTACCAATTTGGTTAGTAATATAACTACCCAACCAGAAGCTTCACAAAGGGACATTATTCAACATTTACATACCCAGATTTTCACTTTTTACTGATTCATACTTCTTGTATCTCAAACCTTATCTGCATGTTTACCAAACATTATTCTTTTTATTAAGACCTTATACTTATCATCATATCACACATCTCATTTTTACTATACTCATACGCTTATCGATTACTTTGGATATCATTATCCTTTATATATGCATATATGTATACTTCTACTTAAACAATTCACATTCAAGAGTCATGGTAAAGACTCACCTGATACTCAATTATTGTAGTTCAAAGTTCCCGACTCAACCATCTTTCTCAAACTAGCAGCAACAACTGCTTACAGAACATAGGACCACCATTAAAACTTATTTACATACAATTTACTATAATCAAAAACTCTGATAACCCTTATGCAAAGCCTTATACTTACAACTTACTGTTCATAGACCACATACAAACTCACTTTTTCAAAAACATCTAACACGTAGAGCTGTAATACTTACCCAGAGATGGAATGATCACTGATTAAACCAAGAATCCTTAACTTACAGCTTAACGAGGAAAAGATACCATTGGATTTAAGAAAAAAAATTCAAAAGGACTTACGAAGGAAGAAGAAGAACCTCTCTCAAAACCCTTCTCACCCATATAAATATGACCCATCCTACCTAGTGGAACTAAAAAAGTGTCACACATTTCAAAATTTGTCTTCTTAATGGTCTAGAGTTTCCAAGAGAAATATAAATGAGAATCTTGCATTATGAATATCAGACTAGTCTATCCAATTGGTTCCTAACAAGGTTACTTTACAACCTAACTAGCATACTACTTTAGACAAACAACGCGTACTATATCTTTGGCGATAATTCAATCATACTTACTCATTATTACTTAACACTATATTTTCCTTTAAATAGAAAAATATCTTGAAATAAAATCTTCATTTGCTTACATGACAGTTAATATACGCCCACACCTATGCACCAAAAGAAACATATGGGTGGATTACACTTTGCCAAACAAATTATTTTGTCACTATACACCAAAATCTTAGGTTTGCTAGACTTGGGGTGTTAAAAATATTTTAGTCGACAGTTTACCACTTGAACAATGGTTTATCCACAACATATTAGAAGCTTTTATTTGCGCAAATGGTTGGTTCATCCACCAATATATATTATCATTAGCAGTTCGTCTGCAATGACTAGTGGTTCATCCACAACGTGGTGTAAAGGTAAAGGATTTTTGGGGAACTCCTATTGTGGGATGTAACGGTAGGGTAGGAACATTTTCTGATAAATTAGATTTGCATTGCTTTCATAAGACATATACATGGCTATGAACATTGAGATATTATGTTGATTAGTTTATCAGAATTACCAATATTCTAGATTGCTATTAATTGGGATTTATTCTATAAGTTAATATTCTGCATGACTTGTCTACTGTTTGCACCAGTTTCCTTGTGATGGAACTCATACTGAGCTTTATAGCTCACTCCTCTTTTATTTTCATCTTAACAGATAACCCACCAAGTTAGGGCATGGACACGACATTTGAAGGGTTTTGGCTCGAATTTACATATTTTTTTATATAAAGTATTTTTAATTTATTTTTAATATTCAAATACGGTATTACTTTATTTTTAAACTGTAGCATGGGACTTAGGTTTTGAATTTATTAAAGCATGCATGACTTTTAATTTTACTTTAGGATATTAAAATATGGAATTTAATCATTTATGCATGAAATATAGTTTTCATTTAAATTAAGTTAATTATCATTTTTCCACTATTAGGCAATAATTAAATCTTGGATAATAGCTAAATTACAAACTAACTAAGTTTTCAAAATGTAATCACTATTTATAGTGTCGAAACCATTTTTTGATAAGGTCGCCTTTTATTTAAAAACGAAAATGGAGTCGCCACCAGTCCTTTTTATTTAGGAGTGATCGGATCACCTCATAACTTAATCATTTTAATAAAAGTTTAAATTTCCTAAAATGATAATTTTTGGTCTACAAAATCCAAAAAACGGGTTTACGAGTCAGTTATGCACGAGGAAGGATTAGCACCCTCGATACGCCCAAAATTGGTACCTAGCTGATTACTTAATGTCTTGGTGTCGATGATTAAAAACTCGAAAAGAATTTAAAATACGGTCCCTCTTTATATTGTGTTATAAATTTAGGTTCAACGCAAGAAAAATCAAAACCCAGTAAGTTAGGGCACGACTTCTCGAATTTCCAAATACGAAATATTGCATTTATTTTCGAAAATTTTCTTTTTTGAATTTGAATACGAATTAATGTAATATTTAATGAGATGTATGTTTAATTTTATGCGAACATTGTGTGAAGGCGAACAAAATTTTTTTTACGCAATGTATAGTACAATAATAATGAAATAATGTAAAATAATCATATTAGTAGAATATTTAAAAGGTAAATAATAAATAATGGAATACAATAATAATAATAATGACGTAATTATAATAATAACACCAAATAATAATAACAATAATCATATTAGTTACTATTCTAATACTAAAAAATATAAAAATGAAATAAACACTAATAATGA
>JABFAF010271113.1:0-10813 GCA_013677275.1 Gossypium schwendimanii | reverse complement strand
AAAGTCGTGCCCTAACTTACTGGGTTTCGATTTTCACAATAAATCTAAATACGTGAATCTTTTCAAACTAAAGTTTTAAACGATCTCGGGAATTAAAAAAGATCGTGTCCTAACTTACTGGTCATGATCACTTTTTTTAAATCTAAGAAAACAAAATATCTTTTAAATAAGCAAATTTTTGACATTCATTCACATATCGGGAAATCGAGACATTGTGTCCTAACTTACTGGATATGATTCTCTTTCTCAATTAACGTGAAATGTGCCCATTTTCCTAAAAAAAAATTTTCAACACTTTAATACAAGGATCGTATTTTTAAAATTCTTTAAAGTTTCAATTTTTGACATTAAGACATTAACTAATCAACTAGGTACCAATTTTGGGCGTTATGAGGGTGCTAATCCTTCCTCGTACGTAACCGACTCCTGGGCCCGTTTTTCTGAATTTCGTGGACCAAACTTGTTGTTTTAATAAAATTAAATTGTTTATTAAAAACAAACACTTTTACGAGGTGACCCGATCACACCTCATCAAAAAAAGATTGGTGGCGGCTCCCGTTTTTTTCGCTTTCATTTTCAAATCCAAGTCGACCCCGTTTTTATCAAAAAAATGGTGTCAACAAGTACAATCATCCTAGCTCAACAGATTTAAGCTACCATTGTTGATGACAAGATCATGAAACACATTGCAAACATATTTAAATCAAAATAACAAAGTAAAGAAAGAATAAACTCTATTCAAATCGGTAGTCTCGAGAACTTTGAATGAAGATGTTTTCCTTCGATCCTCATGTTGCTCCTTTACTAATGGATCCTTAAGTGGCCAGCCAAGAGACAACCTTATCACAGCATTTTTGGCTAAAGTGATATGCGTGGAAAGAAGGAACAAAATGAAAGAATGAAAAAAATGAATAGATGAGTAATGAATGAATGAATGATGGATGATTTTTGGGATTAAGGGATGAATGAAAAGGTGAGAGGAGTGTGATATTTATACTTGAGGTTAGTGGCTAATTTTACTAAAAATGGCGTCAAAGATCCCTTGGTTCTCTCACATTAATGGTCGGCCATAACAAGTGGAACTGAGGGTGAGTTGGTTGATGGATTTAAACATGGAATCATGCTAAATTTAGTCATAGAGTGGACAGTTTCTTGAGCAATCCTCATGTTCTAATTTTTAATGATTTTCAAAGTGTAGGGACCTCCAAATAATTTTCTCAAAACTAATATTTAGGCAACCACAAACTTGTGCAGAATTTGGGCTTGACTCCCTCTTGTTGGACGGTTTAATAACCCAATAAATAACCAAACATGTCCACCATGTATCATCACTTAAACTGGATCAAATTAATATCCTTATGACCCAATTTTGCATGGTTTTGTCATCCAAGTAGGGTGGATTTGTTCATGTCCATGTAAGAATTGTACTGAGCTCCATATTATATCACCTCATGGTCCTACTGCATTATTAAAACATAACACATTAATAAATTACATAAAAATAATTTAATTTATGCACAAAATTCTTATAATAAAACACAAATTTGCATATTTCATAAATTCATGTTCAGGATTGAGATTTAAACAAAATTCACTAAATTCATTAACAAATGCTCGGGATTAGTGTTATTTTTAAGTAAAAATATGGTAAAAATGACTAGACAAACCCTATACAATTTAGAGTTTACACACTTCCAAACTTAATCCATTACTCGTCTCGAGTAGTGTTTCATGTAGAGCACAACTTTTGCTAAGGCAATTTTGCAATAAGATTAAGTAGCATCAATCTTTGCACATAACCATGCACCAACAAAATCATGTTCACAAACTCTTTTCATTGATAAGTCACTCATATGCAAACATTATTTCAAAATTTTATTCTATATATGGGAAAATTCTAATATAAGTTATAGAGTACATGCTTTTCAAGATCATACATAACATTCACCATTCGATCAAAGTTTCCTTATCAATCAAACAAAGCAATCACAATAATGGTCCTCATATGTTGAACATAGCACTTCCTCTCCACTAATGTAGTTGGCATAATTATCCAAATCAATAGATCTTTTATAAGGTTGTTATGGGGGCTAAGCTTAAGGTAAGGATAAAGAGAAATGAATTTTAGGTTCAATAATCTTAACCCTATCTTTGCCTTAGATCAATTCGAGGTACATCCTTCCTGCTAATGAGTTTTTACCCCCCCTAAACTTAATTTTGAAACATATGCCCAATATTTCTCAATATTTTAAGCATTTATTTTTCTCTTTTTGCTTAACATTTGAATAGAGCTTTTTTTTTTTTGAAACATATGAAGAACATGTACATCTTTTTGTAATTTTCCTTGATCTTTGCTCACTAACACAAGTATAGTTAAGATAGGTTCAAAAATAAGATAAAATTTAAAAATATGGTAGCATGGCTTATAATTTAGGTAAATAACAATAAAATAGTCTTTAATGCTCAAATTAAGTTTTCAAGGGTCAAATTTATATAGGGTAGGCTTGAAAGGCTTAAACGGTCCAAATAAAATGTGCCTAAATCATGTTTAGATTATTATGCCTCCTAGGATTTTGCCTCAAGAAAGTTACTAAGTCAATTCTAAGAACTTAATCCTTCATGCATGTTTATTTTAAAAGAAGTTCAATTTTCATGGTAAAAGGCTACATAAGCCCTAAAAATACACAAGCAATCCATAACTCAAGATATCATAAAAAAAAAACTCAGATAAAATCAGAAACCATGTTTGCATTTAGACTAACTTATGAACAATAATTATTTCTGAATATTCATTTATTTCAGCATACTTATATTGAAAAGATTGAAACATACTTGAAAATTTAAAAATTTATGCAAATATTGCCTTACCCCCTTTAAAAAAAGCAATTTCCTCGTTGCGAAAACAAAGCAATGAATAAAAACTGAACACCAGGTAAGATAGCAAGAAAGAGGTGAGTCATGAAGACTACTTAAATACCAAGTCTTTCTCAACAATCCAATCCTAGACATTTTCATTCCCATTACCACATCAATTCATTTTTTTTCTAATGAAGAGACATTGAACTTATTTTATTCATGCTTGCAATATCTTATTTATTATATGAAAGCAACATACTAACTAATGAATAGAAATAAACGCCTAAAAATAAATACTAAGCATAAGAAATTTCCCCATTTTTATTTGTTTCATCCTTCATGTCTTTTTCCTTTTCCCTTCTTTGTCGCACTCAGTCCCACAGTCTCCTCTTGCCATGTCTTGAAGATATGATCTGGGAACTCAGGAACAAAAGTGTTAAAGATGTTTTTAAAAGTATTTTGTATGGAATCATATCTAACTTTTGCATATCTCCAGTAAGCTTGTTGTTGGTTATGCATGAATTTCTATATATCCATCTTAGTTGAAAATTTCGAATTATTTATAGTGTTTGAGGAATTAGGAATAGTCAACTCAAGATTAAAATTTGGCTCCAATGGTTTAGCAATATTTGCCTCCACCCTCAATTCAGGGTTGTTTGGTTCCTCTTCAGTTTCTGTTTCTTCTATCCCATCAACTGAGTCATCTTCCGATTTAGATTTGGTTGATGACCCTTATGATTCCAGTTCATTTGGCTCATTTGGTTCAACTTGGTTTAATAATCCAACATTCTCCACTAAACTCTCAAGCTCATGCCTTGTTATGCAACCTTGAACATAACGGTCCTTTAGGTTTGCTTTTGATCTTACTTGGGCCCTCAAGCAAAGTGAAGTAATCAATGATGGAATGTAGGCACTTCTTGCCTTTTTCCTAGCACAGTCCTGTATCTCCTTAAGAATAATTCTCCCAACATTGATAGACATTTTTGTCATAATTGCATACAACAAAAACATTCGTTCCATCGAAATGGTAGAACTATGTGAGATAGCCATAAAGCTATATCAAATAAATAAAACCATACCTTAGCCACTAGATTTAAATATTCTCTTTGGCAAGAATGACTACAATACTTTCTTATAATCCATTGGAATCCCAGATTTGTAACCACATTAAGAACTTGTTGAAGAAAATCCTAATTGATATTCGTCATCATGGCAAAGTACTCATATTCTTCAACATTAGGTAACTTAAACAAATCATTAATGGATTTAAAGGGGGTGCTTTCTTTTTATGAACGAGAACTTTATTAGCATCTGGCGTGATCAAGTTGGCATAGAACTCTCGCACTAAATTTTCATCAAGCATTGAACGTGCATCACAGAATTGCTCCCAATTTAAAGCATTAATTGTCTTTCGAATTGAAAAAGGCATAACCATCTTGTCATTGCTCTCTAAATTGAAACTTTTTTTCTGGCATCATGGGTTGATTCTTGAAGATTGAATCAAAATTTTCCCTTGCTTCCTTATCTTGAATCATAATTAGATTTTCGGAAAAAGTGTTAGAGGATCTAGTTCTTTTGTGAGACATGTTATTTTTTTCTCGAAAAATAGGTAAAATTTTGGCAAAAGAAAGGGGAAAAAAATTGTCAATGTGTGTGGTAGAGGTTTGCGGCGGTGATGGATTTGCAATAGTAGCGAGCTTGCAGTAGCAACAGGCTTACAGCGGCGATAAGACTGCTCCAGCAACAATATTGCTACGGTGATAAGAAAGACTTGCAACAAGGGAAGAAAATTAGGGAAAATTTTTGAGATTTGATGCTAACGACAAAGAGGAATGGAATCGGTGGCTAGGGTTTACTTGAATGGTTATGAAAAATATGATGGTATGAAGGGGTTTATATAGTGATGGATTAGGGAAAATTTGTAGAAAAATTTTAGCTACAAGTAATTACTTAGGCGGCAAGATAAGAAGGGAAGGGAAAAGTGATGGTAAAATTAGGGTTTTGGGACTCTATGGACCTAGTAGGTAGATTTCTCCTCTTCACTATTCTAAGCCTAAAGCCCAAACTACAATTATTTGCTGAACTGAAAAAAATAAAACTGTACTAGAAAAATAAATTAATTAGTACTTGGGCCAAATTGATCCCCTTATTAAATATAAAAAAAATTAAAATTAAAATTGCAAAATTAAAATTTAAACTTTTAGATTACTGAGAAAATTCCTTCTTGAAAAATTACATCAAATTAATATCCTAGGAAAGGTTGGAGGGGTAAAAAATGGTCCCACTTAAGTTCCAATCTCCTTAAAAAAACTTAATTTAATGTATTAATTCAAGAAAATAATTTCTAAGTATGTCATTTATTAAAAATAAAAAACATAAAAATTAAGGGTCTATTAAATTGAATAAGGTTTCAACTTCTCAACTTCACCTTCCTAATAATGTTTGAGACGTTGACCATTAACTTTAAACATACCTCCCTTACTGTTGTACTATTCTACGGCTCCATATAGGTAAACTTTATAGATGGTATAAGGTCTTTTCTATTAGTATTTGAGCTTTCTTGGAAATAACCTTAGCCTCAAATTAAACAATAATACTTTCTGTCCTTCTCTAAATTCACAAGGTTGTATACAGTTTTTATGCCATCTCTTAGTCTTTTCTTTATACATCTTGGCGTTCTTGTATGAAAATAACCTCAACTCCTCTAACTCATCAAACTGTAACATCCTTATCTCACCAGCTTGTTTAGATCCAAATTTAATTGCTTTAAAGCCCACTGAGCTTTATTCTCCAACTCAAGTGACAGATGGCACTCCTTCCCATTGACTAACCGATAAGGAGTCATTCCTAACGGTGTCTTAAAAGCAATTCGATAGGCCCATAAAGCATCATCGAGCCTTCAAGACAAATTTTTTCTATTAGGTTGCACTACCTTTTCAAGGATTCCTTTGATCTCACGGTTCACCCATTCAACTTGCCCATTTGACTGTAGATGATAGGTAATGGAAATCTTGTGTTTCACATTGTACTTGTCAAGCAACCACTTAAGCCTTGTTTATGAAGTGAGATCTTTTATTGCTAATTTTAGCTCAAGGAGTCCTAAACCGTGTGAACACATACTTATGTAGGAATCGAATGACTACCTTAGCATCATTCGTTGGGTATGTCTTGGCTTCAACCCACTTGGATACGTAATCAACAACTACCAAGATATACCTGTTACCATAAGAAAAAGAAAACGGGAATATAAAAAAAATGCCCAACACTTCAAATAATTCTACCTCTAAAATGTTTGTCAAGGGCATTTGATTCCTCCTTGATATGTGTTTGGTCCTCTTACATCTATCACAATTTTTCACATATGCATACGCATCCTTAAAAACTATAGGCCAAAAGAATCATATTTGTAAGATCTTCGCTACAGTACGAAAGCCACCAAAGTGTCCCCCACTCAAAGATGAATGGCAGTAGTAAAGAATCTCGTCATTTCACTTTCGGCTACACAATTCCTAATTATGTTATCTGCACATTATTTAAACAAAAACGAATCCTCCTAAAATATTACCGACTATTGTGAAGGAATTTCTTCCTTTGGTGGTATGTCATTTCTCGAGGAATTATTCCACATGCTAAATAACTATCATAATCAGCAAACCAAGGTATTTCATGAATTCGGCTTACCTCAAAAATATGCTCATCTGGAAAATTCTCATTAATTGGAACAAGTGAATGAGTTACCTCATTTTGTTCCAATCTCGACAGATGATCGGCTACATGATTTTCAACACATTTTCTATCTTGGATCTCAAAGTCAAATTCTTAGAGTAAAAGTATCCATCAAATCAACCTCGGCTTAGCATTTTTATTCATGAGTAAGTATTTAATGGCAGCATGATCAGTAAATACTATGACTTTCATACCTATGAGATAAGAACAAAACTTGTCAAAAGCAAAAACTATAGCAAAGAGCACTTTTTCAGTTACAGTGTAGTTAAGTTAGGGTCCTGTCAAAGTTCTGCTTGCATAGTAGATAAGGTGAAATACTTTATTCCTTCTTTGACCCATCACAGCTCCAATAGCAAAATCATTTGCTTCACACATCAACTCAAAAGTGAGTTCCAATTAGGTGTAACAATTATTGGTGCTGAGATTAACTGATTTTTCAACTTTTCAAAAGCTTTTAAACGTGTATTGTTAAAATCAAAATTCTATTTTTCTCTAACAACATAGACAAAGGTTTAGAAACTTTTGAAATATCTTTTATAAACCTTAGGTAAAAATCGGCATAGCCTAAGAAACTTCGAACTCCTTCCACACTAACTGATGGTGGTAATTTCTAAATTACATCCACTTTCACTTTATCAACTTCGATCCCATTTTTGGAAATTTTGTATCCTAAAAAAATTCCATCATTAACCATAAAATAGCATTTCTCCTAGTTAAGAACAAGATTTGTTTCATCGCATCTCTTCAGTACCGTAGCCAAATTACTTAAACAAACATCGTAAGTATTACCAAAAATATAAAAAAAATCATTCATGAAAACCTCAACAAAATTTTTAACCATATCAGTAAATATTGCCATCATGCATCGCTGAAATGTGGCAGGTGCATTACATAAACCGAAAGACATTCACCTAAATGCAAACATACCATAAGAGAAAGTAAAAGTGGTTTTATGTTGATCTTTCAGGGCTACAACTATTTGGTTGTATCCCTAATATCCATCTAAGAAACAGTAATATTCGTTACCTACCAGTCAATATAACATTTGATCCATAACAGGCAACGAAAAATGATCCTTCCGACTGGCTTTGTTCAATTTTATCTAATCAATAAAAATTCTCCAACCCATGATAGTTCTTGTCGGGATTAACTCATTACGTTCATTCTCAACAATCGTAATTTCGCCTTTCTTGGGTACGCACTATACCGGACTTACGCATGAACTATCTGAGATGGGGTAGATAATTCTCACATCTAACCATTTGATCACTTTCTTTTGAATTATCTGTTTCATGATAGGATTGAGTCTCATTTGCCCATCGGTTCTACCTCTTTCGCCATCCTCTAAGATAATCTTGTGCATACAAAAGGAATGGCTTATACCTCGAATGTCAGCAATGGTTTAGCCAATCGCCTTTTTAAACTTCTTTAAAACTTCGATTAGCTACTCTTCTAGTGTTCTGTTAATTCTGCTAAAACAATCATAGGAAAAGTAGGCAGTTACCTAGATAAATGTGTTTCAAAATGGGAAAAAAGTCTCTTCAATTTGAGTTTGGGCAGTTCCTCGATTAAAAACTTTGGTTGTGTAAATTCCCAAACTTCTAATTCTAGCGGTTTAAACCGTGCTGGTTGAGCATATCTCTTCAGATTGGCTTCCATCAAACCCATGTTTTCATTACCTTCTCCATCCTCCAATGGCTCAGACCCTAAGGTATTCTCAATTGGGTCTTCAAAATTATTCTCCCATTCCATAGAAACTAAAGTTTCAAGCTCTTCCATCACTGAACATTATTCTGTCAGATCGGGAAATTTTTTTGCTTTCAGAACATTAAATATTACTTGATTGTCTTGAACTCTCATGCTGAGTTCCCCTTTTTGCATGTCTATCAATGTTCTTCCCTTGGCTAGGAAAGGTCTCCCTAGGATGATCGACACTTCTTTATTTGCTTCAAAATCTAATATAATGAAATCAGCAAGAAAAATAAATTTATTGACTTTTACCAAAACATCCTAGATATTTCCTTAGGGGTATGCTAAAGATCGATCTGTTAGTTGAAGTGTCACGGTAGTAGGTCTCACTTATTCTATTCCCAATGGCTTGAAAATAGATTTGGGCATCAAGTTGATGCTCGCTCCTAAGTCACACAAAGCTTTACCATGGCAAGATTCTCCAATATTAAAGGGTATGGTAAAACTTCCAAGGTCCTTCAGTTTCGGAGGTAGCTTGTTTTGTAAGAACGCACTACACTCCTTCAATAAAGTGACAATCTCATACTCATCGAGTCTTTTCTTCTTTGACAGAATGTCCTTCATGAACTTCACATAATTGGGCATTTACTCTAAAGCCTCCATCTACGGGATGTTGATGTGCTGTTACTTTAGAACATCCAAAAAATTCATGAATTGCAGCTCATATTTCTACTTATTTGGTTGGAACTTTTGAGGATACAAAGTTGTTGAAACTTTGGGTTGAATTGGACAACATTTTTTAGGAGATAAATCTGCATCCAAAAAAAATGTTGCTTTTTATAATTTATTAAGTTAAATTTTACCTCATCAGACTTTGTAAGTTCTGGCTCTACCGATGTAAGAATTTAAACTATTGATTGACTTTCCTTCTTCTCAACAGGTTCATCTTCAGTCACAACTATCTTGGGCTCCAAAGTCTTACCACTTCGTAATGCAACTACCTTGTAGTGTTCCTCACCCGAATTCCTTGGATTTTCTGTATCGCTTGGCAAGTTTCCTTGCGATAGGTTATGAAGATCCGTAGCTCACTGACCAATTTGGTTCTCTAAATTTTTCAATGTTACTGCTTGGCTTTGGATTAAGGCGTTATTCATCGCCATGTATGCCTTCAACAAGTTCTTCAAACTGTTTGATGATAACTTGTGGTGGTTTTGGAGCTTGTTGATTAAACCCTTGGGCTTGACTTGGTCTATATTGAATGTAGTTGTTCAACCCTCTTCCTTGGTTACTCCAAGAAAAGTTCAGATGATTACATCATGAAAGATTGCAAAAGTTAGACTGTGATCCTTGTCCACTTCTATTTTAGTGTTGATTCCCCACAAAGTAATTCCTTAAATCTTTCACACACCTCGTACAAGGATTCGTCATCTAATTCTGAAAAAATGGTTATCTAATTTCGCAACTTAGCATTTTTTCTTGGTGGAAAATACTTAACCAAAAATCTTTCTTCTAATTCTTGTAATGTAGATATTGAACTTGGGGGGTATAAATTAAGCCATACTTGTTCTTAATGTCACAATGAGTATGGAAACTGTTTCAACCTCAATGCATCTTAAAAGAATTGCTGACTTCCCTGAATAATCAAAGGTGAAAGTGTTGATCTTCCGTAGGCATACCACTAAATTGGCCCACCATTTGGAGCATTTGAAACATCATAGGTTTCAATTCAAATTGGGGGGCCTCAATTTTCGGCCTCCTGATTTCCAGATTTAATTCAATGAAAAGGGGCACAGCGAACTGTCTTATGGCATGATCCCTATCATCAGCAGTAAAGATTGGATTGTGCACATGATTGGCTCCATTCCGTTGTCCATCATTCTGATTTCTGAGGTCCATCTTGACGTCTGTTTGATCTGATCGTTCACGTCTTCTCTATCTAAACATTCACTCGATTTCAAGGTCTATGACTAATAAATCGATAATTTGATCTATGCTCATAAACTCCTTAAAATAAATCACAAAAAATGATAAAGAATAAAGAATTAATTAGTAAGGTTAGAAGTTAGATAAAAATGAAATAAAAACCAAATTGAAAAGAATAATTTTATGAAAATGATTAAGGCAACAGTCCCCAGCAATGACGCTGAAAACTTGTAACACTTAGGTTTGTGCAAGTGTACAAAGTCGTTACCAAGTAATAAAGTAAGTAAAAGAATTATCATCTCTACAGCGACTGTGTATGTTAATCAAGTAATTGTAAAATTAAAGTTAACAATTTGGTGATAAAAATATTTTGAGTGATGATGATTAAGCTAAATTGAATTATCTAAATGCAAAGTATGAGACGAGATGTATGAAATGAGTTTAGCAGCAAAAACACAAAATTCAACCATAAATAATGTGAATATGCTAGGATAATTACACTATTCAACTTAGTTTATTTTTCTCATGCTTAACACTGTTCGGAAAACATTTGTAATGGCCCAAATTCAAGGTTATCGGAATAGTGGTTTCGTAACCACAAATTCGATTTAAAGAGAAA
>JABFAF010270987.1:0-10138 GCA_013677275.1 Gossypium schwendimanii | reverse complement strand
AGTAAAATCATCCATAAAAACTTCGATAATTTTTTCCACATATTCAGAAAATATACTCATCATGCATCTTTAGAAGGTGGCCGGTGTATTGCAAAGATCGAATGGCATCTTTCTGTACGCAAATGTACCGAATGAGCATGTAAAAATGGTCTTTTCCCGATCCTCCGGTGCAACAGGAATTTGAAAGAAACCTGAGTATTCATCAAGACAATAAAAGTGAGTTTTTCCAGCTAATCTTTCAAGCATTTGATATATAAAAGGAAGAGGGAAATGATCTTTTCTAGTGTATGAGTTCAACTTCCTGTAATCAATGCAGACGGGCCACCCATTTTGTACTCGGGTAGGTACCAAGTCAACTTCAGCATTTTTCTTTACTGTCACGCCCATTTGCTTAGGCACGGCTTGTACCAGACTTACCCACCTACTGTCAGAAATAGGGTAAATTACGTCAGCATCCAGAAGCTTGATTATTTCCTTTTTTACTACCTCCATCATATTCGAATTTAGCCGTCTTTGTGCCTCTCACCTCGATTTCGTGTCTTCCTCCAAGTAGATCCTATGTGTGCACGTCAAAGGGCTTATCCCTTTAACGTCTGCAATGGTCCATCTAATCGCCTCCTTATGACTTTTTAGTACATTAACCAAACTTTCCTCTTCATGTGTGGAGAGTCTATTGGAGATTATGACTGGTAGGGTATTACCCTTCCTCAAAAATGCATATTTCAGATGCTCAGGAAGCCATTTCAACTCCAACTCTGGTACCTATATAATAGAAGGTAACAGTTTAGTATTTGGAGATGATAACTCATCAACAAATTCAAATTCATCAAGTTTAGAATTATCTCCATAAATTGACTCAAAATTCTCTTCCACCAAAAAGTCAATTATGTCAAGACAATTTACGCTTAAGATTTTGCTTGGATAGCTAATGGCATCATAGACATTAAACTTTACAATCTCCCAATCAAACTCCATCGTGAGAGTTCCACTTCGAACGTCGATTTTAGTCTAGCTGTACTAAGGAACGGTCGACCCAGCAGGAGATCTGAATATCTAGGAGTGCTATCCTTCTCCATTTTGATCACATAAAAATTTGTAGGGAAAATAAGCTCGTTAACTTTTACCAGAACATCCTTAAAGACTTCGTTTGGATGCACAATAGACCTGTCTGCCAATTGAATGATAACACCTTTTTTTGTTAAAAAACCCGCATTAAGTGATTTATAAATAGAATATGGCATTACATTTATAAAAGCCCCTAGATCACATAGCCTTTTTAATTCCCAGATGGCTTATTTTGCATGTTATTACAAACATGCCCCTATCCTTGCATTTTGTAGGCATTTTCCACTATAACACTACGAATGCATTCTCACCAATATTCACCCTTTCATTACCTGTTAATTTTCGCTTGTTGGTGCAAAGATCTTTAAGAAATTTAGCATACCGCGGTATTTGCTTGATGGCGTCCAACAACAGAATGTTAATCTCAACATTTCTAAATGTTTCAAGGATTTCCTTGTCCTCTTTACCTCTTAAACAATGGTTGAATCGTTCTGGAAATAAAGGTTGAATTTTAGGAAATGGAGGCTTTAGTAGGACCTGTTTGTCTTTTTTGGGTTTTTCCTGGGAGATTTCTTGGCCAAGATTCTTGTCAGGAATTGGTTCCAGTACCTTTCCGCTTCGCAATGTTACTACATTTGCATTTTGTCTAGGGTTTGGTTCTATTTGTGACGGTAGCTTCCCTTGAGAGGTCAATTTCTCGATCAATGTGGTCAACTCTTTGATGGATGCCTCAATTTTTTATTGGAAATCCTTCGTCTCTTTTTGGAAATTAAGAGTTTACTATTGAAAATCGCCTTGTGGCAGCCCAAGGAAATTTCCTATAGCATCCAGATGGGCCGTGGTATCATCATACATACTGGGACATGTACCAGTTGCATGATCAGGTGTAGCACATATTCCACATAACTGGGCTGTCATTGCTTTTTCTATAATAAGAGAGTTCATCATATTAGTAAGTCTATTAACTTTATCCTCTAAGGTTGAATTACTTAGCTGGTGAACCCTTCTAGGGGGTTCAGTATTGGCTCGAAACTGCTGAGAATTTGCAGCCATCATGGAGATCAAGTCTCTCGCTTGTTGGGGAGTCATGTTGACCAATGTTCCTCTACTAGCGGCGTCTACCATATTCATCTCCAAGGGCTTGAAACCTTCGTAAAAGTATTGGAGGAGATATTGCTCCATCATACAATGCTATGGGCAACTTGCACACAACTTCTTAAATAGCTCCCAATAATCGTAAAGGGACTCAGCTTCTTTTTTCCTTATTCCAATGATCTCTCTTCTTAGCTCAGCTGTTCGAGACGCTGGAAAACACCTGTTTAGAAACAAACGAGATAGATCAACCAAAGTTGTAATAGATCTAGGGGTAAATAAAATAACCATTCCTTAACAAAATCTGTTAGGGAGAAAGGGAAAGCACGCAATTTAATCTGATTCTCTGTTACCCCCTGAGGTTTCATTTAAGACAAACCATATAAAACTCTTTCAGATGCTTGTAGGGATTTTCATTTTGCAACCCATGAAAAGTTGGCAGTAAGTGGATTAAACCTGACTTCAACTAAAAATCACTATCCACAGTAGGATACGCGATACACAATGGTGGTTGTTCTGTCGGAGCTTTGACCAGTTGCTGAATCATTTGAGCCATTAGTTGCTATGCTAGATTCGGGTTTTCGTTAACCCTAGCATTAAGCACTTCTTCTGGTGATTCGATTTTTACTTTTTTGCTTTCAAGTGTTCGAGTAAGGTTTTCATTAACCCTAAACTCAGCTTCATCATCGGCTTCAATTTTTGGCTGTGGGTTACTTTGAGTTCCAACCACCGCTGACTGCTTTTTCCGTAACTTTGTCTCCTTGCAATTAGCTCTAGAAGTCTTCTCAATTTCTGAATCAAACGTAAGAGTACCTAGAGCAGATCTGTTCATAAGAAACAAAAACAAGATTAGTATGTTGCCAGTCCCCGGCAACGTCGCCAAAATTTGATGCGGTTGTTGAAAGCACCAAAAATATTCTATCCCTAATAAATAATGAAAAAGAATAGTAAAAAGGAAGTAGGGTCAAATCCTCAAGGACTGGATTTGCACAATGTCTTGTTCCGTGAAATCCCAAGCAGAATCTTGCCCAAGAAAACCTACATTGATACGGCCATGGCTCGGAGCGTACCAAATACAAGCAAAGATCCATAGATATTTCCGCAAGGCCCGATCACTCAAGCTCGGGCAAAACAATTTAAGGAAGTCATTTTCGCTTTAGTGGAGCAAGTTTGGAACGACATTTTAGCTGAGCATTTTAAGGATGATTCGAACAGCTCCATAAGTTTCCCTTGCACCCTTTTACTAGCTGAATTAAGCTCGGATTCAGCTCTATGAACTCCTTCCAACTCATTTGAGCTCAATTACAAAATTTGTGATTATGCGTTTTAGCTGCTGGAATTAATTTAATTTGTCTTTAGAATAAATTAGTTTAGTTAGTTACAGTATGCATATGAATTAAATTAGGTGGATAATTCTACATTAACTATGTTTTATGTTATTACATGGTTTTAATGTGTTTTGTCCATAATTAATTCATCCTAAGTTCAGACATCAATTTAATTTATTTTTGTTCAGCTGAATTTAATACTTAGCTAATTAATTTGTCTAGTTACATTACATCTTTTAAATGTGTCAAAGTGCAGCCAAATTTAGGATGATTAATTTGTTGCTGTTTGATTTTAATGTTTTCTCATTTAATTAATTAGCTGCATGTATTTAATTTCAGGTACATGCAATGGACGGTACATGCATGATTGGCAAATTAAATTGGCTGCTGTTTAAAGCTTTCTATGTGTCCATTCGGCTAAAGAAGATATTGTTTCCTACTCCCAAGCTGACCATTCAGCCGATTTTTAACTCCTTTCACATTGCTGGGCATATGTTCACACATGTTGGCTATTCGATTAAAAGCTTTCACATCTTAAAATGCTGATCAGTAACTCCTTAATTGCTGGTCACTTTTCCAACAATAGTTGCCATTTAAATGAGCTTAATTAAGTCTATTAACCGAACCTAGCTGCTGCCATGCATTTTTCCAAGCTTCCAAGTCCAATGTTCATTCTAGAAGCTGACCGTTGGAGCTCACATTCAGCTGAATTTAGCTAGCCTAATTAAATGGATTCATTTGCTTAATTCTTAAGGATGTATGTGACTATTCGGCTAGCTTAGGTGTTGCTTATAAATAGTTGAAATTTTCATTTTGTAAAGAACTTTTGACATTTTGTTAATGAATTGATGCCAAATTCGTGAGGCATTTTCTCTCAAATTTCATTCGAGACCCGTAAGACTTATCTAGCTTCTAGTGGCGTCTTTCTGAGTCTTTTCTGAACTTATCACTCCCTAAACTCGAGTGTGGCGTTCACCCTTAATACCTTTGGTTCATGCTTTCATAAGTATCGGGTCAAGGTTCCCTAATTGCCAATTCTGACTCTTTTAGGTCCTATAAGTTTTGGGTCAACACTTTTCTTTAGTGTTGGTTCATCCTTGACCTTTTGAGCCAATTTGCTCTATTTCGTTCTAAAACCATAACATTTCGTACACATACCAAAAACCATTCCATTTTAATACCTAAACCTTAAACGACCAAAATTTAAATCACATCCTTTCTATCCTAACATTACACATTATCCTCTTCTTTATACGAATTATCTTTCTTTCCGTAAACTCAACTTAGCTTATTTTCTTTTAAATTCTAAAACTAAGCATACTTCTTCGTTTATCGATCAGGTAACTAAATGACTCGAATTCATCACTAAATCGAGGTTGTATCATTTGGTATCAAAGCTGGTTAAAATGAGAAGTACGAGCACTCGAAGTCACTACGGAATAGGTACGTTAAAAAAAGTTCAAAAAAAATTCCCAAATTAAAAAAAATATATATATATACGAAATTTAAAAAAAAGTGAATTAAAAAAAATCGTGGATTAAAAAAAAGTGTTTTGTGATTTAAGTGCTGTAAAGTGAGAAAGTTGTTTCGATTTTGTAAGTCTGGTCATTTGCTTACTCATCTTCTATTCTTTTTATGCCACCCTTAGTTTAAAACCTTCTTTGTTTCTTTAGCCTACCTATAACCTAACAACTATCCCTTGTAAAACCTTTTGAAGCTGACCCTCTAGACTAAGATAAGTCATAACGAGTCGCTTATGAAATCACGAGAGGAAATTGAGTGGCAAAAGGCACGAGTGTGTGAGCGTATTAGAATGGAGGTAAAAGCTAAAAATGAGCGCAAACACGAGTGGAGTGACACCAACTTTTCTTTTTGAGAGATTTGTAAGGTTTTTGTTGTAAGGTTTTTATTTTCATGTCTCAAAACCCTGAACAAAATATGGCGGAAGGAGGTGGAAGACAATCAATCCTAAATGTAGCGCTTGGAGGAGGTGGAGTGCCGAATTTGGCTCAACAAGCCATGTTGCAAGAATTCCAATGCATGCTCCAGAATGAGATGGAATCATTCAACGAGCGTTTGGAACGAGTCGAGGAAAGGACTCAACGAGAACGAACTCCCCAAGGGCCACAACAAGAACGAGGCCAACCAAAAATCAATCAAGAAGACCTCTATGATCCAAGTGATGCCAAAAGTGATCAAGGATCAAATCAAAGTGAACAGCGAAGAGGTCCAAGAAATCGAGGCAACCGAGAATGAGGACTTGTGGATGATGACTTGAAGAACATTAAACTTTCTATTCCATCTTTTCAAGGAAAATCTGATCCAAAAACCTACTTAGAATGGAAAAAAAGATTGAATTGGTTTCTGATTGTCACAATTATTCTGAGATAAAAAAGGTAAAGTTGGCAGCCATTGAGTTCTCCGACTACTCCATGATTTGGTGGGATCAACTTACCACGAGACGGAGAAGGAATGGGGAACGACCAATACCCACTTGGGCTGAAATGAAGGATATGATGCGACGACGATTTATCCCATCCTACTATCATCGTGAACTTTATCAAAAACTCCAAAATCTCGCTCAAGGCTCAAGGAGTGTTGAAGACTATTTTAAAGAGATGGAGATTGCAATGATTCGTGCTGATGTCCAAGAAGATCGTGAAGCCACGATGGCGCATTTCCTTGCTGGTCTCAACCGAGACATCGCCAATGTTGTGGAGCTTTAACATTATATTGAAGTCGTGGACATTGCACATGACCATCAAGGTAGAGAAGCAACTCAAGTGAAAGAGCACCGTTCGAAGCTATCCCACTATGAGCACAATGAGATGGGGTCAAAGCACGAATAAAAACAATCTACCAAGTCGTGCCAAAGAGCCAATGGTGCTTGCTAAGATAAATAGACCCATGGGCGAAACGAGCAAAGGCAAGGCGACCGATTTATTTGCCAATCGAACGAGGGATATCAAGTGTTTTAAGTGCCTCGGAAGGGGGCATATCGCTAGCCAATGTCCCAACCGTAGCAATATGGTGGTTCGTGCGAATGAAGAAATTGAATCAGAGGAGGAAGAACTTGGAGATGAGCCCGAAGCGGTTTCTGATGAAGAGGAAGAAATTGAACAAGTCCCTGAAGGAGAACTTCTTGTTGTCAAAAGGAGCCTTAGCATCCAAGGTGTGAAAGACGAGCAACAACGAGAAAACATTTTCCACACCCGATGCCAAGTTCAAGGGAAAATATGTAGCATCATCATTGATGGTGGTAGTTGCACGAATGTGGCGAGCACTCTTATGGTTGAGAAGTTAGGCTTGCCAACCACCAAGCACCGGAGCCCTTACAAACTCCAATGGCTCAATGATGGCTGTGAACTCAAGGTCACCAAGCAAGTTCTAGTTTCATTCTCCATTGGAAAATATTGCGACGAGGTACTATGCGATGTTGTTCTAATGCATGCGGGTCACTTACTACTTGGCCGTCCGAGGCAATTTGATCATCGAGTCATGCATGATAGATATTCAAACCGCTATTCTTTTAAGCATATGGGATGAAATGTGACCTTAGCTCCATTGATGCCAAAGCAAGTTTATGAGGATCAAATTAAGTTAAAAAATTCCGTGGATCAAATGAGGGAGAAAGAAAAGAGTGAAAATGCAAAAGAAAAGAAAAATGAGAAAAAAAGAGGAAAAACTATACAAGAAAATGAATAGAAATTGAGAAAAGAAAAAGACAAATAGGAAAAGGAAAGTGAAAAATTGAGTGTTTTTGCGAGGGTTAGTGATGTTCGAAAAGCATTTTTGATGAGGCAATCAATCCTTGTGCTCATGTACAAGGAAAATTTTTTTAACACTAATGAACTTTCCGAGAATATTCCATCTTCTGTTGTCTCTCTTTTGCAGGATTTCAAAGATGTATTTCCGGATAATGTGCCAAGTGGTTTGCCACCCCTTCGTGGGATTGAGCACCAATCGACTTCGTGCCTGGAGCTGTTATTCCAAATCGACCAGCATACCGAACCAATCCCGAAGAGACCAAAGAGCTTCAACAACAACTCAATGAACTTAGGAAAAAGGCTGCATTCGAGAAAGCCTTAGTCCCTGCGTCGTACCAGTTTTGTTAGTACCAAAGAAGGACAGAACTTGGCGCATGTGCGTTGATTGTCGTGCTGTAAACAAAATCACCATTAAGTATAGGCATCCCATACCGCGCCTAGATGACATGCTTGACGAGTTAAGTTGCGCCAAATTTTTCTCGAAAATTAACCTCAAAAGCTGATACCATTAGATTCGAATGCGTGAAGGTGATGAGTTGAAGACAGCTTTTAAAACGAAACATGGTTTGTATGAATGGTTGGTCATGCCATTCGGCTTAACCAACGCTCCTAGTACCTTTATGAGACTTATGAATTATGTTTTGCGGATGTTTATTGGTAAGTTATGTGTTGTGTATTTCGATGATATACTCATATATAGTAAATCGTTTGGATGAGCATGTAATGCATCTTCGATCTGTTTTAGAAGTTCTTCGAAAGGAGACTTTGTATGCTAACCTCAAGAAATGTACATTTTGTTCTGATAAAGTGATTTTCTTATGTTTTGTGGTCAACTCGAAAGGCCTTGAGGTAGATCGCGAAAAGATTAAAGCAATTAAGGAATGGCCGAGACCGACGAGTATAAGCCAAGTGCGAAGCTTACATGGCTTGGCAAGCTTCTATAGGCGTTTCGTACCAAATTTTAGCACGTTGGCCGCACCTATGACAAGCACCATCAAGAAGAATTCAACATTTCATTGGGGCGAAGAGCAAGAAAACTCATTTAATATTATTAAAGATTGTCTTACTAAAGCTCCATTGTTAGCATTGCCTGATTTCTCTAAAATATTTGAAATTGAGTGTGATGCATCAGGTGTAGGAATAGGTGCCGTGTTATCTCAAGATGGGAGGTCGATCACTTATTTTAGCGAAAAATTGAATGGAGCTGTGCTGAACTATCCCGTTTATGACAAGGAGATGTACTCCCATTTGTCCTAATCCAAAAGATGTGTATGATGGATAGATAGATTAGAGAGTGGAAGAGAGAAAAACCCCATTTGTCCTAATCCAAAAATGTGTATATAAAAGGGTTCTTGGTAAAATCCCACGCTATGATCAAGATATTTATGTATAACAAAAATAAAAGAGAAAAAAGAAAGCTATACTAGGTGAATTGTTGAAGGATCGATCTCATTGAAATGGATGAATTCCATAATCAAACTATGAGATAAATGTCAAAATTATATATGAATGTTGATCCAATATGCAATGTGATTCATGAACTTTAATTTGGTGCAATTATATACATAGAACTTTGATCATGGTTCAAATGTATACATGAAACTTTAATTTTGATTCAATTGTACACATTTAAAGGAATAAATGTATCAATTTATTTTTATAGTAGATATATATAATTATTTGTGTTGCAATATGTATAGTTAAAATAGTGCTATATTGATAATTGAGTAAGTAACTTGTGAAAATTAAAGTAAAACAATATTTTATATATAAAATTGCACAAAATCAAAATTCATAAATAACATTACATATTGAACCAAAATTAATATCTACGTTTGAAATTTATCTCATCAAACTATCATTTAGAAAGAAAGAAAAAAGCCTAGTTGAATGTGCAATTATATACATGGATTTTTTATTATGGTTCAAATGTATACATGAAAACTTTAATTTTGATTCAACTGTACACATTTAAAAGAATAAATACATCAATTTATTTTTATATTAAATATATAAAATTATTCGTATTGCAATATTTATAGTTAAAATAGTGCTATATTGATAATTGAGTTAATAACTTTTGAAAATTAAATTAAATTAATATTTTTATATGAAATTGCACAAAATCAAAATTCATACATTATATTTTAAAATTTATCTCATCAAACTATGAATAATAAAGAAGAAAAATAAAAGCACAGTTGAATTTCACCTCTTGGAAAGAGGTTTCTCTATGAAATTTAGCAGTAGATTAAGAGCAGAAAGTTTCATTAATTTTACATCGAAAAAATGACTTTGATTGGCTGAAAAGCTCTAAGAAAACGAAGAGGCGGAGCTGGCAATGGCTCTATAACCCTGATTCGGTAGGGTCCATTTCCAGGAAGCAAATAAGATTTGGCCCCCCAACGCCCTTGCAACAAAAAGGACACCATAATCGACCACAGTGGGAGTCGAACCCACGACCTTCTGATCCGAAGTCAGACGCGCTAATCCACTGCGCTATGCGGTCATATGCATCATTTTTTTTCCACTAAAATAATTTTACCATAAGTTGTAATCATACTACTCCGTTGCCAGACGTTATGTCTTCTTTCAATATAAATATGGAATAACTATTAAATTATGTATCAAGTTTGGTTGAACGTGTAATTTAATACATGAATTTTAACTTAATATAATTATACATATGAAATTTGAATTGTGGTTCATATGTTATATGAAATTTTAATTTTGATTAAATTATACACATTTATTTTCATATTGGATTAATAAATCCGTTTGTGTATACAATATATCAATGTAAAATTGTGCTAATTCGATAAAGTTGTTAGTGATTTGTGAAAATTGAATTAAATTAAAATTTGATGTATAAAATCGCACAAAATT
>JABFAF010270868.1:0-12060 GCA_013677275.1 Gossypium schwendimanii | reverse complement strand
AAAAATAAAAGAAATAAAAGTTGTAAATCTCAACCTTTTGATCCGTTTTACTCTCTGTTTTGAATATTCAACTTCGCTGTGAAAATAATAATAGCCCTCTTTTTTATTGATTTTCCGACTTTTTTCTTTTTTTTTTCTATTATAGTGTATTCAGGGCTATTTTATAGCCATAATAAAAATGAAAATGAGGAAATAAATCTGCCATATTGATTTGATTTGATCTTGATTCCTTGATTTTTCTTTCCTTCTTTGTGTTTGCAGGCGATTGCATGGAGATTCGACCCTTGGCGATGGTTGCGGCGCTATTGAAACCCTAGGGTTTCTGTCTATAATTTGGGCCACCGTAGATTGGGCCCTTATTTGTTTTATTAATTGGGCCACACGGGCCTACTTGTAAATGGACTGTTTCTTTTGGGGCCCTTTTGTTTTTTTTGTACCCGGGCAAAATCTGTTATTACAGGAATTATTTACACATCAATCAAAGTCCCAAACGAGCTTCCGAAAGCTCTTCAAACATCCCAAAAATAAATAGGGACTTAATTATAAACTTAACAAAAAATATAAAATTTTAGTAAATAGGGGTCACACGGTCGTGTGGTAGGCTGAGGCCATGTATTGTATGGTCACATAACCGTATCGCTAGGTCGTATAACAAACTCTGGTCGTGTGAACCTAATTGTAAAACATTGCAAACATTCATATGGTCATGTGGTTGGGCCGTGTGGGAGATTGAGACCATGTTAGCATTCATGCATCTAAATTTCCAATTGCACATGGTTGTGTCATCCAACCGTGTGAGGCACATGGTTGTGCGACAAACTATGTGTGCAAGAAAATGAAACTAATTTACAAATGTGGCTCAACCTTACACAAAGACCTATAATGCATTCCATTACTAAAATGAACTCCTACTCAAATATGCACCTTTCATGCCCAAACTATAACTTATAAAGCAGTCCTAAATGTCTATCCAATATGCCACAATTGGCAGCGCAATTAACTAAACTATTTCTATAACACCCCAGGTTTGGTGGATCTATGGTTTTGCTGTATAGTAGTAAAATAGTCTGTTTGGCGAAGTGTAACCTACCCAATTTCTTGTTGTGGCGTATATGTGTGGGCATTTAGTAACAACCACATATTTAGGTAAGGATTTTGGTTTGATGCTATTCTACTATATTAAGAAGAGTATGCGTTAAGCTTCAAAGGTTAAGTACGATGTGAGTTGGTGCCAAAGGTGTAATACGCCTTGTTTGCCTAGAGTACTGTACTAGTTAGATCATAAGTAGTTTAGTTAGAAATCAATTGGATAGCCTAGCCTGATAATTGTGAATGTAAGGTACTTATTTACATTTTTCTTAGCAATTGTAGACCATAAATAAACTAAATTCTGAACGTGTGACACTTGTTATGTTCTATTAAGTAAGTGGATCATATTTATATGTGTGAGAAGGGTTTTGAGGGAGGTTTCTTATTCTTCTTCTTCTTCTTTCTTAAAAAAAGTACTCTCTTATTCTTTCTTTAAAAAGTATAAATGTATCTCTTTCTCATTTAGTTGGAAGCTTCGATTCTAGGTATAATTAGTGGTTATTTCATCTTCAAGTAAGTGTTTTAGCTTTGAAGGTTAAGTTATGAAAGTTTAAGACTATAAGAGCTGTATGAACAGTAAAGCTTTAAGTACAAATTTGTCATGAGGTTGTCAGCGATTGAGATGATAAGTAAATTGAATGTAAAAGTGTTGTAATAGGAAATTTATGTTTCTAAGGCGTTGCTACTGGTTCAAAAAAGATGTTGATCTTAATCTAGTTTTTTCATTTGAGGAGCTTGAATACAAGCATTTTAGTTAGGTTTTAGTTAAGTTTTCACAACATTGCTTAAATTCAATAAATTGTGTTATTTGAGTCTTTATTTACCTTAGGTGCCAAATGAGGCCTAAGGGTAAGCTAATATGCTTGGTGAGTATGCAGGAGATCATTAGAAGGTGTACTAACTCGATACTGGTCATTGTGATGCAACATAGAGAGTTGGATCTCACAACATAGGTAGCATAATAGAAGAATTTCAAGACTGCCTTTGGTGTTGTGCCACAACCTTAGGATGTCACGACACACCCTTGAAGATACCTAGACGATGAGAATAATACCTTAGATGTCACGAAAAATGACCTATTTGTGGCGACATCAACTCTGTACGGGAAATAATTACAAGCCAATGGCGTTTTGGTCCGCACAATCAAACATTAAGCACAAGGGTGTCAATTGACTTAGGGTTAAGGACGACAACCATTCTAATTCTATAAATAGGCTCATTTAATACATGTTATGGACAACTTTTCATACTATATAATTTTCTTTATAGTTTTAGTCTTTAATTTTCTCTTTTCTTAGGCTTTAGGATTATTTTCAGTTTGCTTACTCGCCTTCGTTGGGAGATCCGATTTGTGGAACTCATTCAACTTTGTGTTGATTCGACAATATCTTTAATACGATTTAGGCTTCTTCTAAACTTTATTCTCTTGATTCATTATTCATGTCTATTTTCTATATCAAGTTTATCATGTTTACGAGATCCATGAGTAACTAATCCTTTTATGGGGGATTAACGAGTGGAGGTATGATTAATTGATTATTGTGCAGGGTTTTCTTAGCAATTAAACTATTTAGGAAAGGAAGAATTTAAACCATAGGCTTGACGACCCTAGGATGTCATTTAGGTGGGAATTAACCCATAATCGGTTTGGCCTATCTGTGAACACCTTTGCCCCGAACCAGTCTGGACTGTGAGGTCGAGATATGTAGTTCTTACTGACTCATTATTCTAGTGGAAGATCGAGAGATCCTACTAGGGTAACGACTAGTTGATTGAACAAGGAACTCGAAGCAATAGTTGGTTATGATTACTGAAGCAAGCTAGTCACCCATGTTCAGATCTGATTAAGTTTCCATAGCAAATTTCCCAAAGTTTTTCCATTTTTATTGTTTTATTTCTTTAGTTATTAGAAACTCTCTGTTTATGTTTAGTCGTAATATGATTTATTTAAAGTACTAATTAGCTTTATTTGTGCTTAGGTTAGGATTACTTTAGTGCTCACCTCCCTTGGGTACGATCCTCAGAGTACTCACCTACTTCGTTGCAACTCTATTACAACCTAACCCGTATACTTGTGAATACCGTCTATTTAGCATATTTTGTGCAGGATTTCTACTCTAGACATTGGTTCGTCTGAAGGCGGTCAAGTTGTTGGCGTCATTTCCTGGTAGGCAGTGTCACTAGATTGATTTTAGTTTTTGTACTTAATAGATTAATTAGGAAATTCCTAAATTATAGATACGATTTTATTTTCTTACTAACTTCTTTATTCTCTTTGGGTTTAATGTACGACTCGTAGTAGGGGAACACCTATAGAGCCAGGCATAGATCCAAAAAGAATAATTCATAAGAATCGCCGACAACATCAGCAACAATAGAAGCATAACCCACTACCTGCTATGGCCAACATACCTCATGAGAACCCACTATTCGACAAAGCTAACAACAATAACCTGGAAGATCTACCACCACCACCATAGCTACTTGCTAATGTACATATGGCGTGTCATGAAAAAACCTTAAGGGACTCTGTGCTACCAAGTCTGGTGATGGTTCAAGGAAGTATAACAAGGCCAACCATAACAGCTAATAATTTTGAGATCAAACCAACAATGATCCAAATGAGCTAGAACAATTTGCAATTCAAAGGCACAATGACAAAGGACCCAAATCAACATTTAAAGTAGTTTATTCAACTTTTTGATACTTTAAAATACAATGGGGTCACTGATGACGCTATTCATCTTCGGATGTTCCTCTTCTACTTAATAGATAATGTCTTCTCATGGTTAGATTCCCAGGCATCAGGATCTATCACAACATGAGATGAACTCGTACGAAAATTCTTAGAGAAGTTTTTTACTATTAGAAAGATGATCCAACTAAGGAAAGAGATCACAACGTTTAAACAATTGGAAGGAGAAAGTTTTCACGAAGCTTAGGAGTGTTTTAAAATGCTAATTCAGGGATGCTCACACCATGGATTACCGAATGGTTAAGAATACAAATATTCTACAATGGTTGGATGCACATGCACGATCTGGACTAGATGGAGTCGCATGAGGAGCCTTAATGAACATGACATACGATGATGCATATGAATTAATAGAGAGTATGGAAATGAATTCCTACCAGTGGCCAAAAGAACGTTACACATATGGCCATAAGTCGTCTACGGTAAAAGTAGTCTAAGAAGATGATAGATACCAACAAATAGTGGATATGTAACACCCCGAAAAATAGGACGTTAGAATTTTAAAATTTGCATTAATTATACTAACATTAGTGGCTAAAAGCTTAGAAAAAAAAGTCTAGAGAACCAATGTTCAAAACCCACCTTTTTCACTTTTCCTTTTAATTTTTCTACACTTAAGGAACCAAAGTTAAAGTAGCTTATATACTATTTTTGGTAAAATATGACCATTAAATAGGCATTAGCCGGATGGACAAGCATCACCTTTTCCACCCTTCTTGCCCAAGATCGATTCATGCCTCTTCCATTACATTTGCTTTTAAATTTGTCTAGAGTGGGGATATTGCAGGTGGCGCCCCAACTTTCGTAAAATTTCACTAATGCCCTTAGCTTTGGAAAATTTACAATGATGCCCAAAGGTTTGTAAAACTTAGAAATTCACCCCATCTTAAACCCAACAATAATTCATCTCTTATCATTCTTTAAAAATTCAAATAGAAATAGAATTCCATATCTTTTTACCTTTTTATCCTAATTTGAAATCATATCTTATCATTCTTTAAAAATTCAAACAGAAATAGAAATCCATATCTTTCTCTTTTCTTACTCTAACTAGAATTCAAATTACTCCTTTTCAAATCCTAATAGAATTTATCCTCATTATTTCTATTTATTCCCCTTTTCTTCTTCATCTTTTCCTTTGGAAAATATTTTCTCTCCATTACTGATAATTATTTTTGTTCCATGAATCAAAATATATTCCTAATTTCAACTCGTTTTTCTATTGATTGATTTTTCATAAATTACATCCCATATTTTCCTCAAAATTTTGACCACTGTAGGAGATGGGGTTAAGCTTGAACGAAGGGTAATCGTTCGAGACCTCAGAAAAGTCAGGTTGTGCTCTTCTACTAAAAGTAGAGTCAAAATTTGAAATTCCTAGTCACACACAGCCTACCACACGAGCGTGTGGCCTGCCCGTACGGATCACATGTCCTCACACATGGTCATGTTACTGTGTCTTCCCCTGTATCTTCGTTTCGCAAATGGCCTAGAGCTTCGCACATGGTCCAGTCACATAGCCATGTTGCTCCTGCACTTCACCCATTCGTCTTGCACACGACCTTAGGCTTCACACGACCATGTGGCCCCTAAATCTCAAAAATTACAATTTTTCCTTATCTTTTATTATTTTAGGCAAATCAGTACCTAAGTAGGTTTTTAATGGCATCTAGGGAACTAGATTATGCAATATGGTCATTGACTAGGATTAGAATGATAAAATATTTGAATGAATGAATTTAGGATATTAATTTCTTTTGATTGATTGCTTGATTCATGAATGATTTTATATATATCAATGTTATAGACTCCGAATGAACGTCTCTTATGCATAAATGATTGAACTATTGATTGATGGATATAATTGTGAATATCATTTTCAAAGTATTAATGATTACGTGAATGTATGCATTAAAGAATGATTTGCATTGCATATGCATGGGGGGACAATATGAAAGGAAGAAGAATGGAAGCTCGTCTTGACAGTGTACCCACAAAATGACAGATTCCAACACCAATCTCATTATGCTGTAGAATCCCTCTAATAGCGATTATCTGCAAGTGGTTGAGACTCCATAGTTAAACTAATGTTCTCTGTGTATTCACAGCTTCAATAGATTCCAACTACGAGGGTCTTTCTTTGTACCCACAGAATGACAGATTCTAATTTTAATATTAATTTTACTGCGCATCCACGATGCCTCTAATAGCTTTTAACTGCGATCATGTAACAACCCTAGCCTGTATCTGTCGCCAGAATTGGGTTACGCAGCATTGCCGTAAAAGCGTAACTTAAAATATTCACATTCAAACATTTCATAAATCATAGCATAATTCATTCAAACATAAGCATATTCTCCCTATTCGAGCCCTTGAGGCCTTAGAATCATTTTAGAAACAAATCGAGACTAAATCAAAAACATTTGAAACATTAAGGAAAAAGTTAAAAAATTTCATACTGCAGGGGTCTACCGACTGAGACATACGCCCGTGTTTCAGGTCGTGTAACATTCGAAATAGGAACACATGGCTGTGTCCCAGCCGGTGTCCGTGCATGTGTAACTCTTTAACTTGGGCAACATGCACGTGTGCCAGGCCGTGTGATACGCTGTGTAACTACTTGACTTGCAACCCTTTTAGACCTACAGGGGACACACAACCATGTTGCATGGCAGTGTGTCACACACAATTGAGACACACACCAGTGTCTTAGGCTATGTGGACAGGAAAATGGAAAAAATCAAGCCATTGCTTTCACCCTTCTCAAGAATATGCCTAAGTACACTTGCATACATGACCAAAGCTTCAAAACATGCTCAAAACCTGTATAAAAAGACCCATACAATAGGTTAATAATCTATACAACCAATATGATATATAGGAACCTCAAACACAAACTTCAAACATACCTATACATGTGCATACTTAACCATTCATCATCTAACCTATTTCCATATCAAAACCTATCACAATTAACACAATTCAACCATACCATCCTAGATTCAAGTCATATCAAAATAACCTTACCATTTGGACCATTCTATACATGCATCAAAACTATCTAAATGACACAAAACTAACCCTTTCCAAATGGTACAAAAACAACTATCATATATATATACATACCAAATTCAATACTTAGCATTCAACTCAAACTTTAAACATAAGTTTCCTAAACCTGCCATTATAACCATGGCCAAGACATTACAATCTATTGATATATCCATAAGATAGTATGATAGGTCTCCGACGAGCTTCCAAACCAAACGAGCTTCTTATTAACTATAAAACATAGGAAAGAAAACTATGTAAGCATATAATGCTTAGTAAGTTCGTAAAACATAAAACATAACTCACCATTTCATTACATAACATTAAATCTATGCATAATACAATCCAACCATAAGCTTGGCATAAGCCTATGCACCAACCAGAAAACATGTTAGCATACTTAAACATAATCTATATGAGTTTAACATAGATAAACCGTTACACATGATCATAATTCAATTGGATTAATCATCTTCCATAACATAACATGCTTTCAATGTATCTCACCATTTCAATCCTTTTAATAAATACATAACATGGTTCATATTGAAAACTTACCATTTCCTTTCCAATTCATGCCTGTTGAACCGTTTAGAATATCATCGAATACATGGGATAGCTCACACGATGTGTGCTAAACATATAACCTTAACCTTTCCTTTCCTTTACATCATTACTCACACGAGCTGTGGGTAGAAATGTAAGCTACATGATGCCGCTCACACGAGCTATGGAGTATCCGTAAAAATGTAGGATGTAATCCATTGGTAGGACATTCAAGACTAGTACTCGAAACATAAAAACCCTAATGACATGTCATTTGTATCCTACGATTTCTAAGGTTCAAAACGGGTTCGGTAATCATCGTAACATCATTGGATTGCATTATTTAGTTACATAACAATTAATATATTTCATATAGCTCAAAACATAACATTAAAACGTTATACAATCTTACGAACTTACCTCGATAATTAAGGAGTAGTAATAGAGTCAACTAATCCGAAGCTTTAGCTTTACCCCGATCTAAATTCGTATGAGGTCTATCTTGATCTAAATAAGTAAATCCACTCTATTTAATACACATACTATCCAATTTAATCCAAAATTCATACTTTTACAAATTTATAATTTTACCCTTAACATTTTAACTTCTTTACAATTTAACCCTTAAGCTCGTAAATGGAAATTTATGTAATTTAATCCCTAACCCGTGCTAGCCGATTTTATTATGTATACATATCAACTCATACAAATCATTATTTCACAATTTCACCATGTATTTTTTACATATTTTACAAATAAGTCCCTAATTGACATTTTCATCAAAATTCACTTTACAAAACTTGTTTATTTATCAACAAGGACCCATAATCTTTCATTAAACTTCAAGAATCATACAAACATGTTAGTGGTAAAACCCTATTCCTTTAACAGTTTTGCAAATTAGTCATTGGTCTAGCTAGATTAACGATCTTGAGAACATAAAAATTATTAAAAACAGGATGAGAATACATAACATGCAAGCAATTTGAGATGAATGAACCTAATGCCTCTGGCTATATATGAAAAATTGGGTTAGGGGACCTCAAAAATATTGAAATTACATTACAATTAGCCGATAGATTGTCAGTACAACCTAAAGGAGTATTAGAAGATGTGTTGTTTAATGTGCGTAATTCCATAATCCCTGTAGACTTTGTGATCATCGATTTTGAGGAAGACCGTGAAATATGCATTCTGTTAGGTAGACCTTTTTTAGCTACATTAAGGTCCACCATCGATCTATAGAAAAATGAGTTAATTGTGAAGATCAAATGTGAAACACAATTTTTTAAATGTGGTCACCAACAGAGTGAGAAAAATAGGAAGAAGTTTGGAGAACATTGTAGTGAAATAACTATCCTTAAACCTAACTACCCTTAATTAAGGGAAGTATTTTCTATTATCAGTGCAGGTCGAAAGAACAAGTTTAAAGAAAGGGTCAAGCGAAAGAAGGTGGAGTGGAATGATGGGCGATGTACTAACACTGAAAGAATCATAAAAGTGTCCTTGTCAGCATCAATGGAGCTGTCGGACGAATCCAACAATAAAACTTGACAATTTGTATTAAACTTTTATTTTATGTAAATTATTGTATATTTATCTAATTTTTTAGTATAGATTCTAATTTGTATCAACTTTATGTTTTATAGAAATCGAGACACTCTGGAAATTGGAATTTTGGGCAAAAACAGAGTCAGTGTTGTAACACAAACCTTCTATGTCACAACACTACATCCAGTAGCAAAGATTCATCTCAATGTCTGACACAGTACCCTCGTGTCACTGCACAGAAGACAGTCTACCTAGGTTTTCAAAATTTTAGAGTGTGTCGCTACATCGAACCCCGACGTCATGACAACAGGAAACTGCTAAGAATGTCACGACACATAACCCCTGTGTTACAACATCGCTTCAATTTTTTACAGGGTTGACCTGACTCGAATGCGCAACCCGGTGGAATAAATGATATTTTAACCCGATTTTTACCCTTTAACACCACTTTAGAAACCTAAAAACTATTTTAGCCTAAGATTAAGACTATCTTAACACCTAAACCCTCGTAAATTTCTTATGTGATAAACAGCACTATGAAATGCTTATGTATAAATGTTGATAAGTATTTTAAGATATGGTGATTGATAAAATTTGGTTAGTTCTTTTGAAAAATATCGTTTGTGTTATATATTATTATATATGCTACTGAGGTGTGATTTTGCATTCGGTTTTCAAGAATTAGAAACTCATCCTCTCGATTATTTATTTTGTTTAAGGTAAGTTGATTTTAATTCATGATTGACTAGGGATGATATATATTGATGAATATAGAGATGTTAAATGATGAAATTGAATAATTAATTAATGTGCTTAAAAGTTGTTTGTAACAGTATTGAAACGAAAGGAAAGTTATAGTTATATATATGAAACTCACGATTTGTAAATGCGATATTAGTGATAGAGTTTTGATTTTAAATATCAAAGAATGATTTGTTTTAATTTGAATTACAATGGTTTATGAATTGCTGAATTGAAAGTTTTGGTATTAACATTATGTGATTTTGAAAACGTTTGTCAGGTTTAGAAATTTAATGCTCTTTTACAGCTTGTTTGGTTCAATGCAATGGCATAGCCATTACGACTCAATTCTATGGGCCCACCACAAACCCATATTTGGTTCAATGGAATGTGTATGACAGGCCTTGCTTTTTATTTTTCTATTCCCACTCATCACTAAGTGGAGGTTGAATAGCATTTTTTGCCCCACCCTCTGATTTCCATTTAGAGAACGGTAGGGATGTTGAGAGCTTACCTTTGTTTTTCCATTTTTACCCTTATTTTTCATTGTCATCCTTTCTGTAATTTCAAATACAGCCTCTACGTTCATTACCTCCTCCATTTATAATGCCCTAAACACTATTGTCCCTCACTAATTTTTTCAATCTTTTCTTGATAGGAATCGAGATAGTAGAAATTTCTCAATTAGGGGAAAAATCTTCAACAAGGAAAAAAATCTAGACTCAATTTAAGGACACATTAGCTTCTAGTTTTGATTTCAAAGTGATTCAAGACAAGGTTTCTCTTTATTTAAGACCTTGGCATTGTTTATTTCAATTCTGGGTTCGAGCAGTTGATATTTATATGGGCTATAAGTTCCCTTCTTTATCTTTTTATTCTTTTGATTCTTCTTCTTCTTGTTAATTTGATAGTTTTTGATTGTTTGGTAATTGTTGAAATGATAGTTGTTTCAACTTTGAGTGAGTTTTGTGAAGGATCCACAAAAGCAACAAGCAATGTGGGATAAACAACATGAGCGTGCTATTGATAAAATTTACGCTATGTGTTATGATCTTGGTGGGTTTTTCCTTAAGGTATACATATTGACTAGTTTAAAAATGGTTCAAATTTAAATGGGTTTCTTTCTATTTTTTTAGTTTCTTTACTAATTGATTCTTATTGATTGATTTAGTTGTTCTTAGTTCTTTAAACTATGGTCTTCACTTTCGTGTTCTTTCAGTTCAATTATAATGGGCTTGTTTTTTTTTTTTACTTTTTTTGTACTATTTGATTCTTATTGATTGCCCATTTTTGTTGATTTTATTGTTCTTAGCTATTTGCATATTAGAGTCTTTGCTTTTTTGTTCTTTCAGTTCAAATTTAAATGGGTTTGTCTATCTTTTTTTGTACTGTTTTATTCTTATTGATTGCTCGTTTTGTTAATTTTACTATTCTTAGCTATTGGTAAACTGCACAATATTTGCTTTTTGTGTTCTTTCAGCTTAATTAAAGACTAAATTTGACCTGTACGTTCAAATTTATTTATGTTCCTTTTCAAATCCTGTTTTACTTATTGATATTTTCTTTTTCACTTTGTTATTGATTATTGGTAAACATACCATTTGATGTTGTTCAACTTGTTTTAGAGAACGAGTTTGGTCGAAGCATCGGTGAAATTTTTGAGAATTTTGATGTAAATCCTCTTGGTTCAACATCGATCACACATGTATTACTTTTTCATTTCTTTACCTTGCTTGAAGTTTTATACGAGCTTGTTGGGAAGGGTATAGGTTTATATGACCATGTTGGGAAAGGTATAGGTTTATATGACCATGCTAGGAAGGGTATAGGTTTATGTATTTAAACATATAAAATCTTTGAAATTTGAACATTTTCATTAACCAAGCTTCATGCTTTCCAACATACAGCAGGATATGGCACATTTACTGTTTTAATACTACCATAAAGTTTAAGAGTTTTGCAAGGTTCTCAGGTTTTAGAAAAAGGATAATGCTTACGAAAAACTGAATGGATATACCTTAACATATATTTGTATCTGAATTAGGTTCATTGAGCAAGATTGAGAGGTGATAAGAACGATGTTGTTGTTAAGGTTAGTCCCCTTGAAGATGATTTTTATTTCACCAAAGATTCGGGAATCCATGATCTTATGATTTTAAACAATAACTTTTTGTAAAATTTGAAAGTTTTTATTTCACCAAAGATTGTTATAAATAATTAATTTTTTAAAGAGTATACCTTATAATTAATTATTGTTTCCATGCTATTATAAAGTATAAAATAAAATATAACAAATTTGCCTTCTATTAAAATTGACTATTAAAATA
>JABFAF010270849.1:0-11875 GCA_013677275.1 Gossypium schwendimanii | reverse complement strand
CCGTTAAATGCTCTTCGGAGCATCCCGATCGGTTGTGACCCTACATGTGTTGTGGGCACACCGCAGCTCGTATGAGCATCGCGTTATATGGCTTTTAGGTGAGCTTCTCGATTATAGGCTCTTTGTGAGCTTCCCGTTAGTGCTCATTTGAACTTCCCGTTATATGGCTATCCGGTGCTTCCCGTTAATTACTTTTCGGAGCTACTTGTTAATTGCTCTTTGGAGCTATCTGATATAGGATCTTTGCGAGCTTCCTGTTATATTACCTAGACAAGCTTCCCGTTACAAGGCTCAATGAGCTTTTCGTTATAGTTCTTGAGAGAAAGCTTTCTATTTAAGTGCTCATAAAATCACTCCCGAATATGAATTGATGGATTTATAGTATATTGTACACTTTAGATGTACTACCCAAGTATCCATCGGGATTTTAAGTGATTCAACGGGTGAAATTCTGACAGGAAAACATGTGAAATCAAAATGAAACTATTATCTGTATATGCATGAAATACTTGAAAACTCGATACCTGATGAGGTCTTCCTTGTCCTTGTTATTCACATGAAATAAATGACTAACATGTTTGTTGAGGTTATATATGTTAGGCTAATTGTCAAATTGCTTTGGATGTATTATGCATGTTTATTGCATGAGTAAATGAATGGTAAGATAATTTCCCATTATACAAACTTACTAAGCATTAAGTGCTTACTCAATTGTATTTCCTCTGTTTTACAGTACTTGGAAGCTCGTTGGTTTGGAACCTTGCCGGAGATCACTCACACTATCCACTGGCCCATTTCATTACAATTATGAAACTAATTTTGGTTATGATGGCATGTATAGGTTAACTTGGCCATTGTTGGCATTTTAAATATTTTGGTTGTAACTAGCCATTGGTATGGCTTGTGTTTGGTATATTTTGAAATGTGTATATATATATGGCCTTAACATGTTTGATGTGTGAAATAGAAATGGTTTAATGATGGTAAGCATATGGATGAATGGATGGACATAGCATAATTGATAAAGTATGCATATATGTAAATTTGATCAATTAGGTAAGATTGAGTATAGGCATACATGTGATGAAATATCATGCATAAGACTTGGTTTTGGCTTGGTTTAAATGTCTTGAATTGGTTGGTGAATGTGTTTAAGTGTTTATGTAGGTGGAAGGTGAAATTGGATGAGAAATAAGGCTCGAAAATTACCTTATTTTTTCCACACGGGAGTGTGTCTCAACCTTGTGTAACACACAGCCAAACACATGGGCATGTGTTCTGGTCGTGTGTCCTCTACATCTTAAAATTTCAAAACAGAATGCTCAGGAATTTTCACACGGCCTGACACATGGGCATGTGGCTTGGCCGTGTGACCCTACACTTAAATGTTTTGCAAGTCAGAGAGTTACACAGGTTGAAGACACGGCCGTGTGCCTTACTTCAAATACCACACGACCTAAGATAATGGTGTGTCACTTACACGGCCAGACCACACGGGCGCGTGTCCCTGCACCTTGGAAAATTTTGAAACTTTGTAAAAAATTCTTTGAGTTTTTGATTTAGTCCCGATTCGATTCTAAAGTGAAATTTGAGCTTTGAGGACTCTCATAAGGGACTTTATGAATAATATCTGACATGAATGTTAAATAATAATATGAAATGTCTGTATTTAAATCTGTTTATTTTGGTAATGCTCTATAACCCTGTTTTGACTATGGATACGGGTTAGGGGTGTTACAAGATATGTTTCCTGGTGGTTTCCAATCAACAACTGCTGAAATCTTGCTCGGATCAACTCTAATGCCTTCTGCCGAAACAATGTGTCCCAAAAATCCAACTTCACAGAGCCAAAACTCGCACTTGCTAAATTTAGAAAATAATTGTTTATCTCTCAAAATTTGTAACACAAATCTCAAATGCTCGGCGTGTTTAGACTCATCTCGGGAATAGATCAAAATATCATCAATGAATACAACTAAGAATCTGTCTAAATACAGTCTAAAAATTCTATTAATAAAATTCATAAAGATTGCAGGAGAGTTAGTTAACCCAAACGGCATAACCAGAAATTCATAATGTTCGTACCTGGTTTTGAACGCAATTTTTGGCACATCCGAATTTTTGACCCGCAACTGATAATAACCAGACCGCAAATCAATCTTTGAAAATACCATTGCACCTTTCAACTGATCAAAGAAATCATTAATTCTTGGCAATGGGTATTTATTCTTGATCGTAACTTTCTTGAGATGACGGTAGTCAATATACAATCTTCTTGAACCATCTTTATTCTTTACAAACAAAACTGGTGCACCCTAGGGCTAGAAACTCAGTCGTGTAAAACATTTATCTGTTAATTCTTGCAACTGAGCTTTTAACTCTTTCAACTCTGTAGAAGCCATTCTATACGGAGCTATCGATATCGGTGATGTTCCTAGTACTAACTCAATAGCAAACTCAACCTCTTTGATCGATGGCAACCCGGGTGATACTTCCAAAAATACATATGGATATTCATAAACTACTGGCACTGATTTAATCTTTGATTTAGACACTTTAGTATCTAGTACATATGCAAGGTAAGCATCGCAACCCTTTCTCACATACTTTTGCCCTAACATAGCCGATATCACAATAGTCAACCCACTCAAATCATTGGATTCAATACGAAGAGTCTCACCATTCTGACATTTCAATTTAATAAGCTTTCATCTATAGTTTACAACCGCATCATGCAGAGTCAACCAATCCATGCCGAAAATCACATCGAATTCATCAAATGGTAAAAGCATCAAATCGGCCAAAAAATTGTAACCCCAAGTCATCAAAGGACAATTGTTGCAAACTTTATCAATTAAGACATACTGACCTAAGGGGTTTGACACTTTAACCACGAATTCAGTGGACTCAATCGATAAACTCTTACTAGACACTAAATTCGTACATACATAAGAATGAGTTGATTCGGGATCAATCAAAGCAACTACATTATTGTTATAAAGAGAAAAAGTACCGGTGATAATATTTAGTCCTAGTGCATCTTCGTGAGCGCGAATAGCATAAGCTCTGGCTGGTGCCCATGCCTCGGATCTCACTGCAAAATCTCTCGTTGCACCTCGACTACCACTAATATTCTAGTATTTCGGGGTGGTCTCCCACTAGTAGTTGTATTGCTCGTCCTCGTGGTTTGAGCTTTTTTTTCTCAGACTTATAAGGACAATCTCTACGGTAGTGGTCGAAGGAACCACATCTGAAACATGCTCTACTTTTCACTCGACACTTGTCAAAATATGGCTTGTTATAGTGTTTGCACTCGGGTCTAGCATTTCTAACACTACCCACACTTGCTACAGATGTAGCTTGGGGTTTAGGACTAGAGTGTCTCACATCTCTATCTCTATTAGAATGCCCCGTAGAAGTAGTAGGATGATAGTGATATTCTGTAGATTTCTTCGATGCTAACTGATGTGACTTTCCTGTAAATCTCTTTCTCAAATCTCTCGCTTCAAATTTAGCTTTTCTCTTTTCTTTACTAAGCTCCTCGGCTTTGTGTGCTCTATCAAATAATACAACAAATTCTTTCAGTTCAAGTCTTCCAACTAAAAGCTTAATGTCTTCACTCAAAACATCTTCAAACCTTTTACACATAACCACCTTGGCTGGAATGCACTCTCGGACATACTTGCTCAATCGGACGAATTCTCTTTCATACTCAGCTATGGTCATACGACTCTGTTTCAGTTCTAGAAATTCTTTACACTTTTGATCAAGAAATTTTTGACTAATATATTTCTTACGAAACTCAGATTAAAAGAATTCCCTAGTACATTTCTCATTCAAATCAAAAACCCTTCATAACCAATCATATTGTCCCTAATACGAGCCCTCAAGGGCCCAAATAGACATTAAAAATGGTTCAGGACTAAACTGAGTACTCAAGAAATTTTTAGGAAAACATTGAATTTTTTTCAAAATGCAGGGGACACATGCCCGTGTGGCCAAACCGTGTGGGCATTCGAAATGGGCCACAGGCCTGTGTCCTTGCCAGTTATCTAGCCCGTGTAACTCACTGACTTGGGTCACACGACCAGACGACACGCCTGTGTGCCATGCCGTGTACCCTTCGAAATGGCCTCACACACCCATGTGTCTAGCCGTGTGCTAGGCCGTGTGAAAACTGGAGGGTATACTGACTTGTGCCACACGACCAATCCACACGCACATGTGCTAGGCCATGTGAAGCTACTGACTTGATTTCTATAAAATTGTTAGGGGACACACAACCGTGCCACCTGACAAACGGCTGAGACACACGCCCATGTCTCTGCCCGTGTAAACAAAAATAGGTCATTTTTCATGTCATATTTCTCACCCAAAATGGTACCAACCTAAGCTCAACAATATACATACAACCATGGCATAAATAAACATTTAAAACCAACCAATATGAAGTTTGTAACATGTTAAAATATCACACACCATCATGATATCTATAAGCACTTTAATTAACCACATATATTCATGCAATCTATGTATCTCAAACATACCTAAATGGTCAAAATACATGCATATATCATTGTTCCTAAAACATAACATATATGTCACTTATCTATTTCAACCATTTGGTACCCAAAATACCATTTCACAAACAAGGAATTCACATGACAACTATACACCATATACAAAGGCTATTTACATATTTGCATAACCAAAATATGTTCACAAAACAAGCCAACACAAATGGCCAAAACACAAGACATATAGGCTACCATTAACCAAAATGACCAAAATATAAAGTCAAAAGTACAAAAAAAAAGTTTGATAGTGTGATGCGATCTCCGACAACTTCCAATCTGAACGAGCTTCTAAATCACTATAAAATACGGGAAAATAAATAGAGTAAGCAATTAAGCTTAGTATGTTCGTATAATACAAAATAAACTTAACATTTAACCATAAATTTAGGTAAGTAACTCAAAGCATAACATAATTCAATTTGGCCAAAGCATAACATCCACTATCACCTTTAATGGTCTAATTACCATATAAGGACCTCCATTTTAAATTTATATAGCTATTTAACACATTTAGCTAATAGAACATAACTTTTGCACTTTACACGATTTAGTCCTTTTTCACAAATTTAGCATGCAAACGGTAAAATTTCTTAACAATTTTTTCATACTATCATATTATCATGATGTAGATATTAAAATAATATTAAAATAAATTATTTGACTTCAGATTTATGGTCCCGAAATCACTATTCTGATTTCACTGAAAATGGGTCGTCATAGCTTATCTTCTCTATAAACTTTTATGTGATAAAAATGGAAGAGGATAACACTCTTGGATCTTCAGACATCTTGTTGGGCCGACCTTTCCTTAGTACTTCTAGCACTAAGATTGACGTGCATAGTGAAACTTTCACGATGGAATTTGACAGAGACATCGTCTAGTTTAACGTTTACGACACTATTAGTCACCCAAGTAAAATCTTGAATGTAAACCATGTCGACATAATTGACTCATTAGTAGGAGAAACTTTTGAGTCGCCTTATGAAGATAAACCTAAAATGATATTTGATGATTTTGAATCTATTATTGAATTGTTTTCTCCAACGAACACTAAACTTCTACCTTCTGTTGTGCAGTCACCAAATTTGGAATTGAAACCGCTTCCTGAGCATCTTAAATATGCATTTATGGGGAAAGATAATACCTTACTAATCATAGTCTCAAATATACTCTGTAAGCTCAAAGAGGAAAGGTTGATACAGGTACTAAAACACCAAAAGAAGCCGTTTGGTTAGACCATTGTCGACTTAAAAGGGATAAGCCCTTTGACATGCACATACAAGATTTACTTGGACGAAAACACTAACCAAAGCGAGAGGCACAAAGATGGTTGAACCCGAATATGATGAATGTGGTAAAAAAGGAGATAATTAAGCTACTGGATGCTGACGTAATCTACCCCATTTCTAACAGTAGATGGATAAGTCCAGTGCAAGTCGTGCCCAAAAAAATGGGAGTGACAGTAAAGAAAAATGCTGAGGGTGACTTGGTACCAACCCAAGTGCAAAATGAGTGGCGTGTCTGCATTGATTACAGGAAGTTGAAATCTTATACTAGAAAAGACCATTTCCCTCTTCCTTTATAGATCAAATGCTTGAATGTTTAGCTGATAAAACTCATTTTTGTTGTCTTAATGGATACTCAGGTTTCTTACAAATCCCAGTTGCACCAGAGGACCAAGAAAAGACCGCTTTTACATGCCCATTCGACGCATTTGAGTACAGAAGGATGCCATTCAGACTTTGCAACGTACCAGCCACCTTCCAGAGATGCATGATGAGTATATTTTCTGAATATGTGGAAAACATTACTGAATTTTTTATGGATGATTTTACCGTGTATGGGAACTGTTTTGATGAATGCCTTAAAAACCTCACGATAATTTTAAGTAGATGCATAGAATTTAAACTTGCTTGAATTATTAAAAGTGTCATTTTATGGTAGATAAAGGTTTGATTCTAGGACATATAGTTTCAGCTAAGGAAATTGAGGTCAATAAGGCCAAAATTGACATTATAATTTTTTTGCCATATCCCTCAACTGTAAGGGAAATACAATTTTTCCTTGGCCATTCAGGGTTTTACAGGCGCTTTATAAAGAACTTCTCAAAAGTAGATGAACCACTATGCGAATTATTGCAGAAAGATAAGAAATTTGAGTTCGACCTAAAATGTAAGGAAGCTTTTGACACATTCAAATAGAAGTTGGTTTTCGCTCCTATAGCACAAGCACTAGATTGGAACTACCCCTTTGAAATTATGTGTGTTGCAAGTGAGCGCAGTGTGGGGGCCGTGTTGGAACAAAAGATAGATAGGGAGCCCCAGGCCATTTGTTATGCTTCAAAAACCCTAGATGCTGCACAAAGCAACTACACCACCATAGAAAAAGAACTCTTAGCTATTATATTTGCTTTGGATAAATTTCAGTCTTATTTATTGGGATCTAAAATGATTATCATTTTTTACCATGTAGCTCTTAGGTACTTGATAGCAAAGAAGGAAGCAAAACCAAGGCTCATTAGATGGATTTTATTGCTCCAAAAATTTGACATCGAGATTCGAGACAAAAAAGGGTGTGAAAACTTGGTGGTTGACCACTTAAGTAGGTTAAAAACACCTTATGATAACATTCCTATAATGGATGACTTTCCTGATGAGGATCTATTTTTTACCAAGGCGCATTTCCCATGGTATGTGAATATGGTAAATCTCCTAGCCATAGGTTCATTACCCAATGGGTTAGCACGTTCCGTAAAGGACAAGGTTAGAAGGGAAGCACAATATTACATTTGGGATGACCCATACCTGTGGAAACATTGTTCAGATCAGATAATAAAACAATGTGTTCCATAAACCGAGGTAGCTTCTATCCTTAATTTTTGTCATACAGAACCTTGTGCAGGTCACTTTGGCCCTAAACAGACTACTCATAAGGTATTGAGTATGGGTTATACTGTCCCATAATTTTTCGAGACGTATATAAGTTCTGTATGTCCTACGATAAATGTCAATATATAGGTAACATAACTAAGCAAATGAAATTAAATGCCTCTATTCCTAATTCATGTGTGTGAGATTTTTGATGTTTGGGGCATCAACTTCATGGGTTCATTTAATTTCTCATTTAGAAATGTGTATATAATTCTTGCAGTAGACTATGTTTCTAAGTGGATAAATGCAAAGCCTACTGGCAATGACAATGCTAAAATTGTGTGAAGTCTCTAAAACGAACTATTTTTTCTAGGTTTGGCACACCTCGAGCCTTGATCAGCAATCATGGAACCCATTTTTCCAATAAAGTCATGAAGGCACTCATGAAAAAATATGGAGTTGACCACCGCATAGCTACAGCCTACCATCCCCAAACGAAAGGCCAAGCGAAAGTCTCGAACAGAGAAATCAAGACCATTTTGGAGAAAATAGTTTGGCTTAACCGTAAGGATTTGAGTATTCAGCTAAATGACGTATTCTGGGCCTGTTGAATGGCTTATAAGGGTCCAATTGGCATGACCCCATATCGACTTGTTTTTGGCAAGGCTTGCCACCTTTCGGTTGAATTGGAACATAAGGCTTACTGGGATATACAACAATGTAACATGGAATTAGAACCCGCAATGAGGGCAAAGAAATTAGACATCTAAGAATTAGAGGAAATTCGCAATGATGTCTACGAGAGTACTCGTATTTATAGAGACAAAGCAAAATTGTTCCATGACAAGAATATATCTCAAAAGCATTTCTTGATAGGACAAAAAGTGTTACTTTACAATTCTGTGTTGAAATTGTTCCTAGGTAAGCTTCGGTTTTGATGGTAAGGACCTTTTATTGTAACCGAATTATTTACACATGGTGCAGTTGAAATAGAGAGTGAAGAGTCAGGAAAACGGTTCACAGTCAATGGCCAAAGGTTGAAGACATTTTACGAGAATTTTCAAGCCTACACGGTTGAAAAAATTTAGCTAGAACCTCCACAGTACCATTCCGGGCATCAAGCTGACGACGTAAAACAAGCACTTAATGGGAGGCAACCCAATTTTTATTTTTTATTACTTTTATTTTATTATTTTACTTTATTTTATTACTTATCAGTTTATTTTGTTTGCATATTAATAAATTTCTCTTCTTTTATCTAGGTAAACCGACAGGAAAAATACTCAGGAATTGGCATGCTTTCACAAACATCCCTTATCCTATCCCTAATCCAAGTAGGAATAGTGTATCCTTGCTTTTTTCTTACCCACAACATGCGTCCAAACTCCTACCCTACAACCAAACACCATTCCTTCTACACCTTCAAACCCTAAACTTCTCACCACTTTCACAAAAAGAAAACCCTCAACTGCCGTTAGCTTTCTCCCTCAACCCACCACCGATTTTTCCCACCACCATGATTAGGACTATAAGCCATGCCACCGCCAAACCCGCCTTCGCCGTCAACAGTTGCTGGCGCTAATTTTTGGCACCCCAACATGTTAACTTGGCCGACGCTGCACCCTTCCCATCCCCCTTTCCTTCACGCGATGAACCACACCCCCATCACCCTATCCTCCACGCGATGCTACATCTTTCTACTCGACTTCACCACCGCCATTAGCCCATTCATTTCTTCCACTGTCACTTGCACTACTCACTTTACGCCCACCATCGCCACCACCATCTTCGATTCCCGACCCGTTTCGACGTCAGTCTCGTTGACTACCACAAACTCTTTCAGCCCAACCAGCAACAGCGTTCGACGATTCCACCCCAGACTCCGATGTGGACACCCACGAATGGCCTACACGCTTCAGCGCATCAGGAAGTCACGACGACCAATGCCCGTTAGCTATCCGCTGTAGGACCTACCAGTCTCGAGTAAATATTCTTGCACCAGAATGCCATTTAAACGGTAATTTAACGTTTTATAACGCTGTCAATCGGGATAGGTATGATCATTTACGACACAAACAAGTAGTGCATTGCAAATGTTTATCACTGTCTATTTTGAATGCTTTGCATATTGACAATATTGTTACCGATTATTTTCGCAATATTGGTTGGGTTGGAAATTTTGATATCACTCATTGCACTTATTACGAATTGGTTTTAGAAATTTATTCCACCTTCTATTTTCAACAACACTGCCAATTCTCATTGGACACACCTAGCATTATTACATTTTGATTACTTGGTACGACACACAGTTTGTCCCTCATTGATTTTAATATTGCATTGGCTTTTGTGACAGAGGATTATGGTATGTCCACTGATTATGAAAACAGTTTGTGTACTTTTTCAGCAGACTTTAAGGCTATCGAGGCCTTTGTGTTATTAACAGACAATGTTGAAACCACATATAGCCCTAAAATATCAAAAGATTTATGGTTTCGTAACCCTACCTTATGTTACATACATCGTTATTTGGCTTATAATTTCTCAAGCCGGAGAGATGCATCGGCTACCATCTTGAAGACGAAATTATTCTTATTATGGTGTATGTACACCGGTCATCCAATAAATTTGGGTTATTGGTATGCACTTCAATTTGAGCATATTATAAATGCAAAACATCCTCTAATTTTAGGCTCTTTTATTACACAACTGTTATTCTCTTTACATGGCTCTAATGCTCCTATTTTAGACTTACATATTGCTTGCCAAGCCGATCCATTATATGCTTACTGTCTTGACTCGATGGGATTGCTCTTGGCACTCCCTCCTCCTTTTGTTTTATCCCTCTAGGTATCCAATCTTCACCAGCTGAATGAATTTTTCAGCAGTAAAATCTGCACGAGGTACCTAATCAAGACCAACCTTCCGTGACGATCGAACAACGATTGGAGTGCATTGAGGCACGACTCGACACCTTCGGCTAGCAGATGGCTGATCTCATTGCAGCTCTGCGCGAACGATAGTGACTACATAAGAAGTTTTTCTAAACTTTTTTACTCTTCTTTTGCCTATTTGTTTCTCTTTTTTTTTTTCACATCGGGAATAATGTGTTTTAAGTAAGGGAGGCATTCCTCATTGTCTTTGCTGTTTTATCTGTTGTTTTGTTACTATTTTCACTGCCTTGTGTTTGTTTTGCCCATATTTTGACCAGAAACTGCCCACTGTTTGATCTAAGAGCTTGATTCCTATATATTGGGTTAGTTATGATTTTTCTATATTGATTTCATCTCCACTATTTTATTTCAATCAGGATAAAATAATTATGATTAATAGAGTTAACCTTATCTTGCTTATAGTAAAATTGATTAAGTTTAATGCAAAAAGGACAATTAATACAATTGTTTGCTAAATTTATGTTCATGACTGTTAAGGGAGTTGCCGAAACTTATTTTGGACACTTGATTGTTTTTCTTAGTCCTCCAAATTAAAATTTTGTTTCATTATAATAAATTTTGATGCCTCCATGGTTATGAGTGCAGCTTAAAACATGACTGACTAAGTAATCGGGGTAGGGTTTAGGAATGTGTTGGGCTAAGTAACCGGGGTAGGTTGCTTGGTTGTCATCTCTCTTCGCGTTAAAAGGTTCAATATTAAGAAAAGAAAAGCATATATAATTATAATAAAGTATGAGTATGTTGGGATGAGTAACCGGGGTGAGGTGCTTGGCTGTCATCTCTCTTCGCGTCAAAAGGTTCAATATATTCTTAAAAAAATAGAAGGAAAAACAAGTAAAAAATAATAATAATGAATTACATTTGGGGGGCTAAGGGTGGAAACAAATAGGGTGTCCTGGTAAGTTTAGTAAATTACCTAATTTTCATGAAGTAATCTAAGTCGTATTTGATTTTTGTGTGTTTAAATTAGAATACTTTTTCAATTTTACTTAAAGCAAGCTAAAGGTTCTCTTTATTTTCATATGCATTATGCCTAATTTTTATAAAACTTTGGAGTGATATTTCTTTCATGGTAAAATCTAAATTTCACAGTGGATAGGAACCATACTTGAGGACAAGCATGGGCTAAGTAGGGGGAATTCAATAATACTCTGGAATGACATATTTTTATGTATTAATTACATATTTATTTTGAGTATGATCTCTCTAATTTGAGCTATTTTTGGTTTTTTATTTAGTAGGGATTAAATTGAAGGCAAAAGGAAATTTGGGGGAAAAAACATGAATTTAAAGCCAAAATGGGCCAGCATGCGAAATAGGAAAGAGGTGGTGCCAAAAATACAAAGTGTGGAAGACTTGGAGGCAATAGTTCAAAGAAGAGATTTTATAAACACAAGACTCTAATTAAATTTGAATTATATTAGGATTATTGTTAAGATTATTATTTAGATTTAATTTTAGCTTTTATCTTTA
>JABFAF010270797.1:0-10768 GCA_013677275.1 Gossypium schwendimanii | reverse complement strand
AACCCAATGCAATGCAATATACAAATATGACATGCTATACATAATATCATGCATGTAAACTGGCATACAGTATCATATCATTGGGACATCATCATGCTTAATCATATCAGTCATACAGTCAATTATAGGTCGAGGTAAGCTTACCGACCCTACAGTAGGTCCACATTCGACTCGAGCGACCCGTGCAACCTTAGCAATTAAATAGTAAAAATGGGCCTACAAGCCCATGATGTTCGCCCATGTGGGCCCACACGCCCGTGCGGCCCACATGGCCCAAATTTTCCTTGACTGTGTAGACTACATGGCCTGGCCAAAAAATTTCATACGCCCGTGTTGCCCACACGGCCCAATTCGGTCCGGCCCATGTATCGCACTCGGCCAGCCTCGTCGACCATACATTCATGTTCGATCACACGGCCTACCACATAGACGGCCACACGCCCATATGACATCGACAGCCTTAGTTTTTGACTTTTCGATATTTTCCATTTACAGTGTTACGGTTACACACCTGTTTCAATTTTGACGTCCAAAAACTCCCTAGCACACCTATACCTAAAATCGAAAATAAGCATTAGGTTAATAATTTAAACCATCAAATTTATCTAAATCCTGAAGCAAAGTGATCATTTTTCTAGTGATAAGCCATTACCTTATATCGAGTAGCAGGAATTCCATGTCTTCAGAACGTTGGCGAGCGATAAACAGCCCTTCGATAAACCCCTAAACCAAAAGAATCCATATTAACACTTGCCCAAATCCTACTTTAAAGTTAATCAAAACTAAATTTACTAGAAACGTGATGAGAACGATGTACAGAAAGAGAGTAGAACTAAAAATGACCGAAAAAGGGAAAGGTAGCAAGGCGAAGGTTTGGCTAGGGAAAGAATAGGGAAACATTAAGAGACTCTCAGCAAGAAGGGAAGAAACTGAAAGTTGAGAAGAAAACGAATACCACCTTACTTCACTTACCGAACAGACGGAATTGAAGGTTGCCACAAACGAACAATTGAAGCCAGGAAAAACAAAAAGAAACTCTAAGGGTGGGAAAGAGAAGCGGAATTTGGTGACAATGGGAGGAATTTAGGAATGAAAACGGTAGAGATGGGGAAAGAAATCGTCAGGAAAATAGAGAGAAAACTGACTCTCTTTTTTTCAAAAAGAAAAGAAAATGATTAGATTTTGGATATTTTCCCCATAATCCCCTAATTTCCTCCCACTTACCCCTAAATTCACTCCCACACTTCCCCACACCCCTCAAACACTCCTTAACCGTCGACTACTTCCCCACACACCTCAAACACTCAGCATTTTACCACACCTCAATCTCCTACACGGCACAAGCAGCAAAAATAAATCCCATTTGCACAAACAGGGGTTTAAACTTCAGACCTCTTGCTCCTTAGTTCTCCACTTAACCACCAGACCAACAAACCCATTCTGACATATTTTACCAACATTTAATTAGCCTACTGACTAGTGATAGGGCTTTGTTCAGAAAAATACAAAAATTTTCCCAAAACAAGGCTTAAACTTAAGACCTCACACACACACTCAGAACACTTATCCATTGAAGCAGACATATATTTGTGTCATAAATACATGGAAACAAATATACACGGAAACAAATATACAAAAGATTTTAGGGCGTTACAAATACGGCTGAGACATATGCCCATGTCTCAACCCTTGTGGACGAAAATAGGTCATTTTACAAGTCATTTTTCTCACCCTTTTCAACATGTACCTATAATTAGTTTTGCACATATACACAGGCCATCAAAAGGCACCAAAATCATGCATAATCAAGCTAAACACATATGGTTTAATAACATCCAACCAATATGCCCAAAGACAGCTCAAATGACAACATTAAAACATGTATAACCATGTACTCAATTTGGCCAAAATAATTAATTAACTTCTAAATAAGTTTGCATCATTACATATCATTGAATTTACTTACCATAACATACCAAATTGTATTAAGTATACCATTCAACCACTAGCATCAATAGTCGTATAATTCATTCATAACAAAGTACCAATTCACCATATTTACATATGCCACAAGACATTTACAATTTGTATATTTAGACTTTCATTTCATCTTCCATAATTCAAACATAGCAAACCAAACATTCACCATTTTAAGGCTAATATTTACATGTCAAAACTAAATTCATTTCACTACTAAAATGCCATAAGTCAAGCCAAACCAAATGGCTATATCAACAACCAAATCACATATGTCAACATTAGCCAAAATACCTATACATGTCATTATAACCTTAACCAAGACATCAAAATCTACTGATATAATCGTTGGATAGTGGGATAAATCTCTGACAAGCTTCCAACCCGATCGAGCTTCCAATAATCAGAAAAGTAAGGAAAAAAACAATTACGTAAGGAGCTGGAAAAGCCTAAGTTTCAATACGTAAAAGTATACGGATAAGCTTAGATGGTATGTTAAGTAGGAAATGTTACCATTAAATCATGTGCTATGTTATGATTTGTATAAAAATATGTAAGTATGCGTGCCATATGATTTATGATATATGTAAGTATGATATATGATTATGGTTTCTTTGTGTTTTGGGGTGAGTTATAATATGATGAATTGTTATATACTGCAATTATGGCGGCTAGACCGTAGATTTATGTATGGTAGCTTAGCTGCAATTATATGAGTGGCACACTGCCACCTATTGGTGTGATTGGATGGATGGACTCTAGTAGTCCTATATGGTGTGATTGGTTGGACAGAGATGGTGTGTAGCGGATGGGGGTAGGACATGATACGCTATGATATGTTACGCTATGTTACGAAATGACATGATATGATACAATATGTTATATTTTAATAAGATATATCTTGATATGAAATTTGATATGCTATAAGACAAATTGATGGTGATGGTTACTTGTATTGAAATTATAGGCCAAATCATACACTGGGATTAAAGCTCACGCCTAAGTTCTACTTCATTTCAGTTGATCCTTCGACTTAGGATTGGACGACGACTCTGAAGCTCGGATTTCACTTTTTTTTTTTAAGTATTTAGGACTTTCTTTTTGTTTAATATAGACATTTTGGACTTTTCATTAATTTTAAGGGCCTTAAGACATTTTAAGTTTAGGTTAGAATGTTAGGATTGTTTTGTATTTATTTTGCAAAAGTTTTTACCTTGAGTGATGCCTATTTTATGATAATTAAAAGTGAACCACAATTTTAAAATTGATACGTTATAAGGTTTTTTGCTGCATAATAAATTGCAATTTACTAAAAGATTTTTCTCGCAACACTTAAACAAATTGGACTTGATTTTTGGTAAAACTATTTTAAGCTACGATTTTATAAATTGCTATGATTTTCAAAAGCTGTTCAAAATGACATCTTTTTGCAGAAAGTTGGTTTCTTTCAAAATTATACAACTGTTTCTTTTGCTAGTACGATGTAACCTCCGTGATCCGACCGTAACGTCTAGCTTGGGTATGGGGTGTTACAGATTAACCCTTTCAATCTTTTGGGTTCAAATATGGTTTCTTCTTTTAAAAATTCACTATATCTTACCATATACCTAACTTGATCACCTGACCCGAGCTATAAGGTATTATAGCCGTTGAATATCACTATCATTCAAAGATTCGACTTAAAAAATCAAAAAATCTATTAAATGACTTTAATACAAGTATGATGAGATTTACAATCAAAACCAGGCATTAATCGAGCATACAAAACCCTTAAAGCAACTCAAAATCAAATCAGGACTAATTTTAGAGTTTTACAAAAAATTAGGTGAAAATGAAAACAGTGTTCACATTTGCTATCATATCTTAGCATGTGATTTTTTGTAGTTTTATTATATTTGTGAACACCTAATAAATTATATTTTAGATGTAATAGTAAGAGATTTTATCGAGATGATTTTCTAATTTTTGGATAATTGAAATCAAGACTCCGGCGTCAATCCAAGTAAGAACTCTAAACTTTAGTTATGCTTTAGGATATTTTGCAAGTGATACGTTAGTATAAGAAATGACCTTTAGAGACTCTAGATTAGTAAAACACTCTCTATACACTATAAGTATTCCGATAAAACTTTAAGATTAAAGTTTAAAATTTTTAAATGATTCATAAAATTTTCAAAATTGTAGATAAAGGCAATGAGTACTCGTGGTTCTCGTGGATGTGGTACCTGTGAGCGCGTTGGGCACCGTTGGGAAGGCTCAGGCTGAGCCTTATTTGATGGGCAGTATGTGCCAGTTAGATACGAATGAGACTGTAGGAACTCCGACTGTTGAGACTGAGTTTGCGGTTCAGATTATCAGGGACGATGCACAATCTCAAGTAATGTTGAGGGTTTTGGAGAGGGTCACTAGGACCCATACTAGACCTGGATCTAGATTTGGGAGCTAAGGATCGGTAATTAAACGACTGTAATCCAATAGAGCTAAATTATTTAGGGGCATCACTAGAGTCATCCCAATTGTGGCTGGATTGGTTAGAAGCCACAGAAAGGATAATGAATTACTTAGACTGCACCGCATATAAGAATTTGAAGGGTGCAATATCCTTGCTTCGCAATGAAGCATATCACTGGTGGTTAAATGTGTAGGAGGGCACTCGGCCTGAGCACCTAACATGGGATTACTTTCGAGGTGCCTTCTAGAATAAGTATGTGGAGACAAGTTATGTTTAGGTCCATAGCGCGAGTTTATGGGGTTAACTCAAGGGGATAGAACAGTACCTGAAAATGAGGCCGAGTTCTTAAGATTTAGTAGGTATGCTCGTGGGTAGTTACTGACTACAACAAGAATGTCTATTTTGAAAAGGGTCTGAGGTATAACACTAGGGTTCTAATAGCTCCCTAGAAAGAGTGAGGTTTCGTAGCCTTGTTTGATAAGGTAAAGATTGTGGAAGAGGTTAAGCGCTCTAAGCGTGAGAAAATGGAAGGGAAGAAGAATCAGAATAAGAACAAGAGGGATACAGGTCCTTCTAGTTCTTCTCAATGGCCAACGAAATATGCCAGGTATGAAAGACCCCTATAGGCAGAGCCAGCTATCGTAGTTAAGCCAGTTGCTAGAGTTGAGCAAGTTCAAATTTGTGGTATTATAATAGGCATCATTCGGGTGAATGTTAGAAGAGGATAGGGGCTTGTTTTAGATGTGGGTCCATTGGGTACAAAATTAGTGAGTGTCTCTTTATGGTTAAGCCAGGGTGGGCTCCGATTCAGGGTCAAATTTTGCCCCAGAAGGTTGGTCAGTAGCCTGCTAGGGACCGTGGTCAAGTGAGAAGGGGGTAATGGTAGTGGAAATGGTCAGAGAGCATTGGACAGAAATGCAGTTTAGGCTGAGACTAGGCAGCCATCCTTATTTTATGTGGCAAAATACCGTGAGGACAAAGACGCAACTGATATGATTGCTAGTACATTTACTATTCACCCATTACAATATTTTTGCATTGATTGATTGTGGTTCTACATATCTTATGTATCTAGTAGTGTAATGGGAAATTTGGAATTTTTGGCTGAAGACACTAGTTGTGAACTTTTTGTGATAAGTCCTTTGGGTCAATTTGTTCAAGTTAGTAAAGTATATAAAAGATGTCCGCTTGAGGTTCAAGGGTATGTATTCCCTACTAATTTGTTGGAGTTTTCATTTAGGGAGTTTGACTTGATTCCGAGTATGGATTGATTGATGGAGCATTGGGTTAGACTGGATTGTGAATTTAAGAGAGTGACCTTTAAGTTTGGTGATTATATGCAAGTTGTGATGGTTGGTGAGTGTCGAGATTATCTCTCTAACGTGATCTTCGCTCTTGTAGCTGAAAAGCTAATTCGGAAGGGTTGTGATGCATATTTGGCATATGTGCATGATGTGAGTAGTATGGGTTCGATTGTGGTAGAGATTCGTACTGTTAGGGATTTTCCAGATATTTTTCTTGAAGAGTTGCGGGGATTACCTTCGGATAGGGAGATTTAGTTCAGAATTGAGTTATTGTCAGGTACAACTCTAGTGTCTATTACCCCATATCGAATGGCACCAAAAGAGTTGAAATAATTAAAGTTGAAGCTTCAGGAACTCTTAGACTGAGGGTTTATTTGACCTAGTGTGTCCTCGTGGAGAGCATCAGTTCTCTTTGTTAAGAAAAAGGACAGTTCCATGAGGATGTGTGTGAATTATTGTCAATTAAACAAATTGACGATAAAGAATAAGTACCCACTTCTGAGGATTGATGATCTATTTGATTAGTTCTGTAGGGCCTCGATTTTCTTAAAAAATGATATTCGTTCTAGGTACCATCAGTTGAAAGTTAAGGAAGATGATGTGCATAAAACTGCCTGTAGAACTCATTATGGACATTACGAGTTCCTTGTCATGCCCTTTGGTTTGACTAATGCTCCAACAGTGTCCATGGATCTTATGAATTGGGTTTTTCAGCCTTATCTGAATTAGTTCATCGTATTATTTATCGATGACATTTTGGTATATTCTAAGACCGAGGATAACTATGATAGGCATCTTCGAACACTTCTTCAGATTCTTCATGAAAAGGAACTGTATGCTAGCTTAAGTAAATGCTAGTTTTGGTTGGGTGAGGTTATGTTTTTGGGGCATGTAGTTTTTGCTGAGGGTTTTCAAGTGGATCCTGAGAAGATAGAGGCTATTCTGAATTGAAAGCTGCTTAGGAATGTGATTGAGCTTCTAAGTTTTCTGCGTCTAGTGGGATACTATCAGAGATTTTTTCAGGGATTTTCTTTGATAGCATCACCTTTGACTAAGTTGTTACATAAGAATGCTCCATTTGTTTGGCCTGTTGAGCAGCAATCGAGCTTTGAGAAGCTTAAATCAATTTTAACTCAAACACTTATTTTGATTCAACCTGAACCCGGAAAAGAGTTCATTGTTGTAGTTGTGTTTGCACTTAAGATTTGGAAGCACTATTTGTATGGTGAGAGATGCATTATCTATACCGATTATCAGAGTCATAAGTACCTATTCACTTAAAATGAGTTGAATCTTACACAGCATTGTTGGATTGAGTTACTTAAGGATTATGATTGATTGATTGAGTACTAACCCGGTAAGACTAACGTGGTGGCTGATTTGCTTAGTCAAAGATCTATGACTGATTTGGGGGCGATGTTTGTTCGTCTAAGTTTGTTTGATAACGATGGGATTCTAGCTGAGTTGCAAGTTAAGCCGTCTTGGTTGAATAAAATTAAAGTAAGTAGCTTTTGGATGAGTCCTTGATTAGTCAAGTTCAGTAGATGAATGAAGGTAAGACTATGGATTTTGGGTATAATGATGATGGTATCTTATATTTTTGAGGTCATATCTCTGTGCCAAAGGATGTGGATCTAAGATAGTCTATTATGCGGAAAGTGCATAGTAGCTCTTATGCTATACATCCCGGTGATAATAAGATGTATCGTGACCTTCGTGATTTGTATTGGTGGCTTGGGTTAAAGTATGACGTAATTGATTTTATGTCTCATTGCTTGACATGCTAGCAAGTTAAGGCGGAGCACCAACTTCTTTCGGGACTACTACAACCCGTTAAGATTTCTTTATGGAAATGGGAACAGGTAACTATAGATTTCGTTAGTAGGTTACCTTTGACACCCACTAAGAAGGATTTAGTTTGGGCTATTGTGGATCGGTTAATTAAATGTGTTCATTTCATTTCGGTTAAGACCAACTACTCATTCCAGAAGTTGGCGAAACTTTATGTCTTTGAGATTGTTAGACTTCATAAGGTCCCTGTCTCTATTATTTCAGATTGGGATCCTTGATTTACTTCTCACTTTTGGCATAAGTTACATAAGGCTTTGGGTACTTGACTTGACCTTAGCACGGCATTTCATCCTTAGACTGATGGTCAGTCGGAAAGGGTAATTCAGATTTGGAGGATATGCTTCGAAGCTATGTAATTGATTTTTGAGGTAGCTGGGAGGAGTTTCTGCCGCTGGTTGAATTTGCTTATAATAATAGCTTTCAGTCCAACATTCAGATGGAGCCTTATGAGGCTTTATATGGTAGAAAATGTCGTACTCCACTTTGTTGGACTGAGTTGGGAGAGAGGAAAGTTTTAGGTCCTGAGTTAGTGGCTGAGACTGAGAACAAAGTTTATTTGATTCGAGATCAACTTAAGGCCACTTCTGATAAATAGAAGTCTTATGCTGAGCTTAAGAGACGAGTAATTGAGTATGAGGTAGGGGACCATGTCTTCCTTAAGGTGTCTCCTTGGAAAAAAGTTCACAAGTTTAGTCGTAAAGGCAAGTTAAGCCCTTATTTCATTGGGTCGTATTAGGTTTTAAGGCGTGTTGGGCCAGTTGCTTATTAGCTTAATTTGCCTTAGAAGTTGAATCACATCCATGATATCTTTCACATATCTATGTTAAGACATTGCCAATCTAATCCTTCGCATATGGTTCTAGTGGAGGAGATTGAATTAAGGCCGGATTTGTCTTTTGAGGAGGAGCTGATACAAATTTTGGATCATAAGGTTATGGTTTTTAGAAGAAATACCATTCCTTTGGTTAAGGTGCTTTGGCAGAATCATGGTTCCAATGAGGCCACGTGGGAGCCTAAGGATTTAATGCGTCAGTAGTATCCTTATCTCTTTGACCTAGGTAAAATTTGAAGGCTAAAATATCTTTAAGAAGGGGAGAGTTGTAATGCCCCAAATTTTTTAGTTTTTAATTGTGTAAGATTGCCAAGTAATTTATTATGGTGAGTTGGTTAAGTGCTTTGGGTTGTTTGTTTTGGTCTTGTGTTCAAGCTTTGTCGTGCGCAAGGGAGAAATATTTTCTATTAGTCCTTTAGTTGGACATTAGAGTTTAAATTAAAATCTAGGAAATCTGGTAAATAAGTCTTAATTATCTTTTTATTATATTTTATTCTAAAATTGAATTTCAAAATTTCCCAAATGTGCTTCTACTCCTAATCGCCTATACCCCTTTACTCTCGCATTTCTATTCAGCTTGTTCTTTCTTTGTTTCTTTGTGTTTTTTTTTTCACTTTCTTTGCTTTCTTCTTTTCTTCTTTTATTATTTCTTTTTCTCCATAAAAGTTATCTTATCTTTCCTTCTTTTATTATTTCTTTTTCTCCATAAAAGTTATCTTATCTTTCTTTCCATCATTTTTGTTCATTTGTTGTGATTATATCTTCTTTTGTGTTTGTTCCAGCAGTCGTCTCGGATCATTGTAATTAGTGTGTGAAGGGAACGAAGGTCTATTACCTCCAGCGGAGTAAGTCACATTTTAGGCACTGTTATTCGGGTGTTTTCATGAGTTTCAGACGTATGAGTGATCAATTTCATTATTAGGTGTGTGATCTAATTCAAAAAGCTCACCAGAATTCGAAAAAAATTGCGAAAATAGGGGCTAGTTTCGAAACTACCCAACGACCACACGGTCGTGTGTGTTTTTGCAGCCCATATAGCTTAGCTGTGTAGAGCACACGGCCGTGTGAAACCTTGTAGACCATGTGGGTAGGCCATGTGGACCACACGGGCTAGTTATTGAGGTTGTGTGAGCCTTTTTGCTAAATTTTAGGGCCCGATTAGGAGTTGTTTGAGGGACTCAAAATTTGGGTACGTAGACATCATATAGGGCCGAACAGGCCTAAGTTTCAATACGTAAAAGTATACGTATAAGCTTAGAAGGTATGTTAAATAGGAATTGTTACCATTAACATGTGCTATGTTATGATTTGTATGAAAATATGTAAGTATACATGCCATATGATTTATGATATATGTAAGTATGATATATGATTATGGTTTTTTTTTGTGTTTCAAGGTGGGTTATGATATGATGAAGTGCTATATACTGCAATTATGGCGGCTAGACCACATATTTATGTATGGCAGCTCAGCTGCAATTATATGAGTGGCACACCGCCACCTATTGGTGTGATTGGATGGATGGACTCTAGTAGTCCTATATGATGTGATTGGTTGGATGGATATGGTGGGTAGTGGATGGGGATAGGACATGATATGCTATGAAATGTTACGCCTAAGTACTTTGGACTTTCTTTTTGTTTAATATAGGCATTTTGGACTTTTCATTGATTTTACGAACTTTAAGACATTTTAAGTTTTGTTTAGAATGTTAGGATTATTTTGTATTTATTTCACAAAAGTTTTTACCTTGAGTGACACCTAATTTAGGATAATTAAAAATGAATCAAAGTTTTAAAATTGATACGTTATAAGGTTTTTTGCTAAATAATAAATTGAAGTTTACTAAGAGATTTTTCTCGCAAATTGGATTTGATTTTTAGTAAAACCATTTTAACCTGCGATTTTATAAATTGCTATGATTTTCAAGAGTCATTCAAAATGACAATTCTTTTTGAGGAAAGTTGTTTTCTTTCAAAATTATATAATCATTTCTTTTGCTAGTACGATGTAACATCGGTGATCCAACCGTAACGTCTAGGCCGGGTATGGGGTGTTACAGATTAACCCTTTCGAGTTTTATGGTTGTCCTTCTCGACAGTACTATCTTCAAGGTTCAAATATGATTTTTTTTAAATTTAATATATATTATCATTATACCTAACTCGGTCACCTAACCCGAGCTATAAGGTATTACAACTGTTAAATATCACTATCATTTAAAGATTCGACATAAATAATCAACAAATCTATTAAATGACATTAATACAAGTATAATGAGATTTACAATCAAAACTTGACATTAATCGAGCATTCAAAACTCTTAAAGCAACTCAGAATCAAATCAAGAC
>JABFAF010270794.1:0-10180 GCA_013677275.1 Gossypium schwendimanii | reverse complement strand
GTGAACGCCAACACCTATTAAAAAATATTTTTTTTCTTCTTTTTTAATCCCAGAATACCCGCATTTTTATAATTATAAATATCAATAATTGTAAAATGATAATCCATCCTAACTAAAATTGGTTGTAAACCATTGGTTAATTGGTGGTATATAATTGATAGGAAAAATTCGAATCATACAAATGCTTACTAAATTATTCATCGGTTGTTAGTTAATGACATAAATGTATTAGATTTCATTTAAGCACTAAAATTAATAAAATTGAATATTTTAATCACTTGGTTGTTAGTTAATGACATAAATGCAATAGATTTTACATGACATTGTCACTATATTTAACGTACCACGTGGCAAAGTGAACATAGCATTATATTTTTTAAAATAATTTTTTAAACAAAAGAAAATTAAACGTTTGAAAAATTAAAAAAAAAAGAAAAGAATATTTAGATCACAATGGGTTTGTTATTGACAATGGGTTAATGGTTGATACTTATGGCAGTGAAAAGGATATCACCTGTCTTTTGTGCAGAAATCAGCCTCTACAATTATACTTGTGAATAATAATAATAGTAATCCATGAGTAGTCAAAATTGAACGAGTTCCGTTGCACTGTGAGTAGGGACCCTTTCATATTTGCGTTTACAACCTTCTACTATGATATTTCCCATATTGTTTAGCCACTTTTATCTAACTATTCCTTCGATATCAAATTTCCCTTTTCTATTATAAATCAAATTAAGAACAGTTTACGTGTTTTTTCTACGTTTATTAACAAAATAATGGTGGGTTTTAACTGTATTAATTATTGATAATTGTAATTATGAGGTGTGGTGTGATGGTTGTTCACTCCATCTTTTAACTATGAGATTAGGGGTTTAATTTCCACCCATGAAAATGAAGCACATTTCATGATAAGCCGTTTACCATTTTGAAAAGCACTCGTAACGAGGGGATTAGTCATTGCCTACTGACAATGAATATCTTAATTTTAACCAAAAAAATATTGATAATTGTGAATAATAATACTTTGAGTAGTCAAATTTGAATATTTTAGGTAGCGTTGGGAGGGGGGATCCTTTGATATTTTCTTTTACATTTGTCCAAGTTGGCGGAAAATTAGGGGATTAGTCATTGCGACCGATAGTGGACATTCTGGTTTCTACTAGAAAAATATTGATAATGTGAATAATAATCATAGTAATAATAATACTTTGAGAAGTAAAATTTGAATATTTAGGCAGTGTTGGGAGTAGGGAACCTTTTATTTTTGCTATTCAATTTGTGATCACATCGGAAATGAACTTAAAATGCAAAAAGTCTTTTTCGAAGCTTCAACCTACTACTCAATATATCGTTAGCACTTGATATGTAACAACCCAAAATATATATGGTTAGAAGCAATAATTTACCAAGAAAAGAGTCTTAGTCTTGATGGTTAATAGCATGGTATACTCCTTAGAGATCTTAGGTTTTATCCACTCCTCTCCCATTTCTAATATAATATTATAACTTATTACATTTATCCTATCTATAGACTCCTATGTACTACTATTGAATCTTAAACACCACAAAGTATGCTCTGTATGCATAATAACCCAATACGCCACTTCATTGGCATGGTCCTAGCATCGTCCCTCCTAGCGTAAACTCATATCATCCAAACCTGTACCGATAAGTTCTCAAGATCTTAGTGAGAAAATACATAATTTTACCTTAAACTATACTTGAATGTCACAATTGATAATTCATCTTGACAATCATTGCATTCCAAGTCACTTAACCATACTTTTGGTGAATACTTTCTCAAACTCTGTTTCTTTTGTATATGCTAGATACCATATGTTACTCTAATCCATTCCTATTTTTCATCGATGACTAAAGTTCTTCAATTGTTACATTCCATATTAATGTTCATAATCCATACCAATTTCCTTTTGAGGACCAATGCAACTTGAATATCATCTCACGTACATACCTAATCCAAAACCAATGTACAATCACAATTCTTATTGAACTCATACATAGTTGGCAAATCCCTTCTTCGAACATTCATAATTTAACTTTTATTCAAAACAATTCATTCTTTACTCTTCTATATTTCTTCAATTAATTATCTTTAGTCGATTCTTAGCCTTACATAGTTCTTACCATGTATTGATAGATACTTATACCATAGTGAATTTACTGAGTATTTAAAAAATCACTCAAAACACGTCATATAGCTTTATACGGAACACATCATAAGGCATCCCAGTCAGAATACTCCTCAAAGGCCTTTCATTCAGAGTTCGCCACAAAGGTATTTCTCTTAGAATTCGCCACAAAGTCATTTTCTTTAGAATCTGCCACAAAGGAATTTCCTTTAGAGTTCGCTACAAAGGAATTTCTTTCGGAGTACTCCACAAAGCCATTTCTTTTAGAGTTTGCCACAAAGGCATATCTTTCAGAGTTCCCCACAAAAACATTTCTTTCCTGAGGTGTTTATGATATGGATTTGCCTAAACTGACATTATGTGAGGTTTGCTCATCATCGTCCTGGGACATGCAGAGAACCCTATTGGGTAATCCCCATTCATAGTTTGTCTTTAGAAGGTTCCATAGCCATGGACTTTTTCCTTCAGAGCTCATATTAGAGTTTTTTTTTTGTCCTGACGGACTCCATCAGAAACCACCATGGCGAACAAACACAGACTCACTTTACAGACTCATCATGCACTAACACAATCTAAATCCAACATTTTAATTCACTAGCATACACCCAACATGACACACATTTCATAACATATATTTTAGACATACTTATACAGCCATACTTCAACATTTCAGTACTCATACCCTATCATCACATACTTGAACTTATTAGATTCACTGCCGAACATACATACTATACTTTTCATGGTTTGAGATTCATAACTCAACCAATTTCCTACAGATATTTCTCAATGTGAATAGTAAACATGTAAGAGTTAACAAAGAACTAACCTGTTATAAAAACCAAACATCTATCAAGCAATCAGCACCAAACACTGCTATAGAACATAAAAACCCATTAAAACCTATTCACATACTTTTTACCATCATCACTCACATTGGCAATCCTTATGCAAAACCTTATATCTCTATCTTACTAATCAACCATTTCTAACAAATGTACTCTTTCAAAAGTCAACAAGCAGAGTCATTACTTACCCAGACATGTAGTAAATACTGAAAAAATCAATAATTACAGCTTTCAACTTAAAGAAAAAGGAAATGTTTTTGGTTCCAAAAGAATTAGATAACAAAATTTTAGAAACAGGAAGAAGAAGAACAATTCTTACTCTACACTTATACACACATATATAAATGGTCCTATTTCACTTATAATAGCTCGACATGTGTCACCTGAATTCAGGGCTTGTCTTTCATAATGGCCTACAAATTTTGAGGTTGAAATAAATGAAAATCTAATATTTTAATTACTCAATTACTCAATCTTGTTAACTCCTAACTAGCCTCCTTTGTGTCATAACTTGAACAACGCTTCAGACATACAAGCCACTTTACCTCTAACGTGAACTCATACCATAAGTATGCTTTTACTTTGTTTTTATCTTATTCCAATTAAAATAGTAATTTGACATGGTGCCATCACTAACTTACATATTTTTTTGAATTTGGCCATCCTACACGCCCAACAGAAACACTTGGGCACATACTACTTCGTTGAACAGAGTATTTTGAGACTATGCGCCATATCCTTAAATCCGCCAAAGCTTGGGTGTTACAACTCTCCTTCACTTAAAAAATTTCTTCCTTGAAAATTTTCTAATATTAAAGAATTCCATTACAAAACTAAAATTAGTTGTTCGCCCCAAACATGTACTAACAATAAGACGAGTCCTTGTACTTACACATAAACATTTTCTTTCTCCTAACATACGTTTAGAAAATTTTAACAAAAAGATGTCATCAATATACTTCTTAGGACAAACTAAAAAATTTTTGGTAGTTAACCACTTATTTCAAACGTTACACTTTCTTACCTTATTGATAGATGTCAACTTAGCATTAGAGAATCCAAATAGTTATTGTAACAGCTTGATTTTCAGTGGTGATGGAATAGTGGTTCGGGATCACAAATTTCCATCGTGTTGACTCGTAAATATTATTTTTAGAATATTTGTAGAGTCATTAGAGTAATATTAAAACTTGAATAAGAAATTTTAACGTTTAGATAGTTAATTAAGGAAAAATGACTAAATTGAAAAATGTGTAAAATTTAGTAAATCTTAAATTTCCATTGATTTGATAGTTTAATTATGAAATGAAAAGGTACTTAAATAATAATTAGTCCATTAGGATATTGATGGAAAATAATAGGCTTTTAAATTGTGGATTTATAAGGTTATGATTAAGGTTGAATATGTAATTTAGTAAATTAATCAAAGTTTAATAAAAAACAAAAATTATCATCCTTTTCATGTTTCACCGAAAAACCTAAAGGGATTAACCATTTTTGAAGCTTCATATTCAACTAGCATAGAAACCTTGCATGCAAGTCCATTTTGATTCTGTTTCTTGTAATTTTTTTGTTTTCAATATCGTTGCAAATAGGTCCAGCTAGCTGGTACCTTCATTTCTTATTTTGTTAAAATTTTTTGAAGTTACCATTGATGAATCTTGAATGTATATGATGAATACCATGTATTTGGAGCTCTGATTGTGTTGTTTGATGATTTTGTAAAGTGATTTTTGTTAGATTTTGATTTTAGGATTAAATTGTGAAAATGTCAAAATATTAGGGTTTGATAGTGAATTTAATATTCATTAGGGACTCTTTAAGGGCCTAGTATATTTGGATAGAATATTGGCTAAGAAAAATGATTAATTTGATAAATTTTGTGTTAAGGGAGAAAATTGCAAAAATTGTAAAAGTTTGGGCTAATTGCATAAATTTGAAAAATAAAAGGGTATTAATTGTAAAATGGATAGAAATGTGAAATCTAAGCTGATAATTGAGAATTTTTTATTTTATATCAAGATCCTATAGAAACTCGTGGAAAAAAAATTACAAAATAGTCCCTAAACTTCTGCAGCTATTACAATTCAGTTCAGGTAAGTTCGTAAGGTTTAAAATTTAACGTCTATATGAATTATTGAGTAGTATTACATGGTACAACATATATATATTCAATTGTTGATAAGAAATGATTATTTGAGATATATTATTGAATTTAATGTTCGGATTGGCTTTAACGCGGGATATAGTATAGTCGTGATTTGGTGTGTTATGGGGAATTGGTGTGGAAATGATTTTGGAGTGATGTATATACATATTACCCAAGTAAACTGAGGTTCAAAATTTGTTGCGAAATCTCGTGTTATACTTTCTGTTTAGTCTGTATCGATTGGACTAGCTCTTATGAGCATTGTTATGTTTGGAGGGATTGGCTCGTGTGAGCACTTGATGTGTTTTGGAGGGATTGGCTCGTGTGAGCATCTGGTGTATTGTGTTTGGACTGACGATGCACTCCTATCCGTAAGTCATTTTTCGAATTGAAAATCTTGGTAAGGTAATTTGTTTAATGAATTCGAGGATGCTCAACACTTGAGAATCATATTACAAACTTTGAGAGAAAAATAGTTGCATGCAAAGTTCAGTAAATGTGAGTTTTGGATTCAAGAGGTTAGATTTTTTTTGTTATATAGTATCATTAGATGGGATTCGAGCTGATCCAAGTAAAGTTTCTACTATAATGAACTGGAAAACTCTGAAGAATATTTCAGAAGTGTGAAGTTTTCTCAGTTTAGTAGGTTATTATCGTTGTTTTGTTAAGAAATTTTCGATTATTACTTCACTGATGACAAGATTACTATATAAAAATATTGAGTTTGTTTGGTCTGATAAGTGCCAACAGAGTTTTGATCAGTTTAAAAACATGATGACGGAAGCTCCAGTGTCAAATCAGCCTGAGTTTGGAGTAGCATGTGTTGTTTATAGTGATGTGTCTCTCAACAGTTTGGGTTGTGTGCTAATGCAGGCAATAAAAATAGTAGCTTATGCTTCTCGGCAATTAAAGCCGTATGAAAGGAATTATCCTACTATTGATCTCGAACTAGCCGAGACTATTTTTGCTTTGAAAATTTGGAAAAATTATTTATACAGCAAGAAATGTCACGTGCTTACGGATCACAAAAGTTTAAAGTATTTGATTACTCAAAAAGAATTGAATTTGAGATAGAGACATTGGTTAGAGCTACTAAAAGATTATGTTTTGGTTATTGATTATCATTCAGGAAAAGCTAATGTAGCTGCGGATGCACTCAGTTGAAAGCCATTATTGTTTGCACTTCGAACGTTGAACGCTCATTTAGCTCTGAATGAAGATGGTTTTGTACTAGCAGAGTTAAAAACTAAACCCCTATTTCTATAATGAATTTGAGAATTACAAAATGAATATTTGAGATTGATGTTGAAATGACAGTTGGTTCACAATAATATGAGTATTTAGTACAGTGTTGTTCCCTCCTCGGGGCAGTATGTCCAAACTTGAAAATAGTTAGTGTGTGAATACGCTCGTTTCTGATGGTAGAAATAAGGAAACTTAGGACGATGTTGTGTTGGGGCCCAATTTGTATTTGTGAGTCAAGGGTCTATGATTGAGTGACTTCAGTCGAATGAGACTGAGTTAGCGAAAAAGATCAACCTCTTAAAGAACAAGAGAAAGGAAAGGAATAAGTATAGAATAAGTGGGATTCTGGTCCTATTGACTTGAATATACGGTTTGGGGAACGAGCCAAAATAGTTAGGCCTCAACGGGTTCAGACAGTTGTAAGCGTATGTTAGGTTTCGATTTGTGTTTTTGTGATAGGCATCATTCGGGCATGTGTTGGAGGGAAGCATAGGTGTGTATTAGATGTGGATTTGTTGAGTAATGTGTTAAAAATTGTTAACGACATTCTATTAGTCGGATGCAAGCTTTGACTTAAAGAGGGAATTTTAGACTGGTTTGTGCAAATAAGCGTCGAGAGGATCGAGATGTGTCTAGCAGTAGTATAGGTACATTTCTGATCTATATCAATTGCATCCTGCATTGATTGAGTGTTTGATTCTCATTGGAGTTTTTGAGACTTTGAGATTTTTGAATCGTTGGTGATATTCCTATAGAAAGATTCATAAGAAAATTCAAGGTAGTGAATGGAAAGTACGTTAGAAATTTGTCTGGTTTCAGAGTGGAATATTTTTAGGATTTGTTTTGAAATCAGAGTTGTGCAGCGATAGCATGGTGATCAGTTTGGAATGTGAAATTTTAGATTTTGTGGTTAAGTGAATGTTGTGACAACGGGAATTTTGAGGACGAAATTCTTTTAAGGATGGGAGAGTTGTCACATCCCAAAAATTATATTAGGAGAAATTGGAATAGTGAAAGAAAGAGTGGTCACGTCTTGATTTGTAGGTTAAGATGCTAAATATTATGTAAAGTGAATTTATCTAGCTCAATAGTTAAGTGTTGTGCTTGAGTGTGTGAGGTTCTGGGTTTGAAGACTTTCTTTGTAAATTTTGTTAATTTTTTATTCAATCCCTAACTTTGGACATCAAACTTAAGTTTAATTTTCGCTCAATTGATGATAGAATGAGCTTGCTCATTTAGTGGTAAGGAGTCCACTTACCCTTCAGTCTCTAGTTCAAATCTCGTTATTGTTAAAATGAAAGTAATTTTTGTTCTTTCTTACTATACCGACCAAGTAGAGGAATTTGGTTAGAATTTAGCTCCTAATTATCCGTTGGGTAGTTAACAAATTTGATTTGAGTTGTCTTGTTTTTTTTATAATAATATTAGAATCCCTAAAATTACTCCCAATTCTACCTTCCAAATTTTACCCATTACTTTTTCCCCTCTTTTCCACTTGTTTGTTTATTTACAATTTCTTTTATTTTCCCAATTTGACCTTCCAATTTTTCCATTTTTTACCCACTTAGCCATTTCTTTCTCCCCTCTTTCCCACGTCTTTATTTATTTACAATTTCTTTTATTTTTGTGGATTAAATTTTCCTTGTTGTTTCGTCTATTCTGTTCCATTCTTTCTTTTCTTTTTGTTTTGTTTTGTTTGGTTTGTAAGTGCAAAATTCAATCTTTTTTCCTCTTTTGGTTGTCTCTCGGTTGTTGTCTTCTGGCGGTTTATCATAGTGGTGCTATGCTTTGAGCAAGGAACTTGTATTTTCGTTCTAGTGTAAGTCTTGTAAGTGAATTCTTCTGTGCTAAGAGGGAAATTAATTTTATTTCATGTGGGATTTAAAAGATTTTAGATGTTTTAACATTTGATGTGAATCGTTCTCGGTTCTTTTAAGTGAAGTGTGTGAGATACGTGTTCTATCAACGTCTGAGGTGTTGTTAACCGCTGTCTTCTTCAGGGTATGTGACCAAATAATGGTTTTTGGTCTGGTTCTGATGTGTATTAAATACCGAATTCAAGTTTCAATTTCATTAATTGGTTACTAATCGGGTTTTGCGTTGATTTCGTGTGTAGGAATTTATTGTTGTTGAATTGTCGATATTTCATAAGCATTAAGGTGTGTGATTCTAACATGAAAACGTGATTAGATCTTGAAAAAACCCAAAAAGCAATTACTGTTTCAAAACTACTTTGCATCACATAGATGTATGCTAGGCTGTGTGCACCACACAGTCGTGTGGTCGGCCGTGTGTCAGGCCGTTTGAAGCACATGAGTGTATGTGATTTCACAGGCAATTCAGGTAGGTCGTGTGGGACACACGAGCGTATGAAATCAGACGGGCTTGTCAGGTGGACCGTGTGGGCCACATGAGCTGGCTTTGTTGGACCGTGTAGGCCCATTTTCTAGAAATTTTCTACTTATGCTCATTTGACCTAGAAATATGTAATTATACCTTTCCGTGAGGTTAGTTTGGCTTAAGTAAGGCTTGAAACATGACATCTATCAAGATGTGTTAGTGTGTGCTATAGTTAAGGTAAGTGAAAAATTTTATGTATGATTTGTGTTTCGATAACTCTTGAAGTATAATTACATGTAAAAACATGCATGACACTTGTAAGTAAAAAATAATTGTTATTATAAGCAATATGATATTCGTATGGGTGAACATTATAAGTAAAATTTTGTTTTGTGGGTCAAGTCATACACTGCGCTTCCAGCTCACTCGTTTGTTTATTATGTTTCAGGTAATCCTCTAACATAGGACCGGACGACGTGCGAAAGCTTGGAATGTTTTTCTCAGTAATTAAAATGTGGTTATTTTTAGTAATTGTGTATTTTGGGCTTTTGGACTGTAATTTGTTTTTGGGCTTGTTTTGGTTTCTATTTTTTTTGTTTTATTCGTCGATACTTGATATTTTCGAGCGTGAAACTAAAAAATCACACGAGCTAACAAAATGGAATTCGGTTTTCAAAATTAAAACTTTGAAAAATTCCACTACAAAGATTAAATATTTTCTTAAGTGTTTTTTGTAAACAATTAAATGTTTTTTAGCTAATGTTTGCCTTAGTTTTGGAAATGATCTGCCAACATTAGTATTTTCTTTAGAACACATGATTTTGAAGTCAAATTTTGGGTTTAGGTAAGTGTTTCCGAATTTAAGTTTTACTATCATTTGTGAGATTTTTGTCAAATTTTATGTTTTTGAAACACACACTAAATTTGATTAAATTGATAGTTTTTGAACTGGTTAATGTAATTCCTCAAGATACGGTCGTAACATCTAGGCTGGGTTTAGGGCATTACAGTTAAGATGTAACACTCCAAACCCAACCTAGACGTTATGGCCGTATATAGTAATGTCACATGATAGTGTTTTTGAAACCTCATTGTTACGTTGAAAACATTCTATGTTATTATCTTTAGTAAACCTTTGTTAGAACTTAGGAAGTCGTCTTTATTCATTTAAAACATTTGTTTTGAAACATCCCTCATTGCGAAAGCTTTAATAAAACAGCCTAAGTGATCATGCGTTTAAAACTGCTTTAACTTTTTGAAAACTGAATTTCCTACGACCAGTAGGTATAAATCTATAAAGTAAAATAAATAAATAAAAACCCAAAATTTAAAACCAAAGTCCTAAAGGGTCCTTAAATTACAACCCAAATAATCATTAATAATTAAATCATAAAACGTAAATTGAAAACCATGAAGTCCAAAAATTTCTGTGGTCACCGTTGAGT
>JABFAF010270698.1:0-37863 GCA_013677275.1 Gossypium schwendimanii | reverse complement strand
AATCAAGTCTGTATTTCGTTCATACGTGATTGAAATGCACCTGAATTAGCTGAGCAATCCTAACCAGACCGCAGCTAATGCACGCATAATTGAAATGTGTATGATCAATTTAGGTCCTAACCCGATTAAATTTTAGGTTGCATAACAACCCTAACCAGCCTCTATTATCTGCATAGTTTTTAGGTTTGTGTGATTAAATTTTTTCAAACTTAACACATCCCTATTACCTCACACGAATGCTAAGAAACCTTTAGTAAATAAGGATCAGTAAAATGCGTATTTACTTTGTAAAGGATTCCGAAAGGACCTAATTTGGTTTCCAAACTCATGAAAGATTGAAGTGCCATGGAATGCTTTTCCAAATATTATTACGCATGATGATAATAAATTAAGTTTAATTAAAGTAATTTTCCTAGTTTATTTATGTTATAATTGTTGCTAAAATCTATTTCATTCATATAGTCTGCATATTAGGATAATTTACATTAGGGATCATTGCATCTAGTTTATACCACTTCTCAACTATATTTTGTTTTTATTTTTCAAATTGTTAATATAATTTTACAAATTAAGTGACTTATCACAAATACAATCCCTGTGGGGACGATAACTCGATACTTACTTATTACTTGATAACGACTGTGTACCCTTGCACAAACCCAAGCATTACAGTAATGCATTAATTTGTGTGACCTCAGCAGGTCAAGTACATTACTGACTGAACAGACAAATCACTGCGAAAATGGAGATTTAATACAATAAGATATGGCCTATGATGCCTTTTTGGCATATTTTGTGATACCTTTGTTGCATATTCTGTGATACCTTTTTGTCATATTCTATGATGCCTTTGTTGCATATTTTGTGATGCCTTTGTGGCATATTTTTTGATGCCTTTGTGGCGTATTCTGTGATGCCTTCATGGCTTATTCTGGGATGCCTTCATAGCATATTTGTGATGTCATTCTAGTGTATTCTGGAACGCTCTCGAGGTGAAATATGGTTAACTACCTTTGTGGAGAGATTTGTGTAAACTTTGAGACTTCTCAACTAGCTTACTTTATGCCAAAGATCTGTGTAAGTTTGAAGATATCCTTGTTTGGATAGCCTTGTGGTGAAATTTGTATTTTCCCTTGGGGTATGTCCTGAAAGAGTACTCACTAGTGTTTTTGAAGAGTGAATCCACACTAGTAGCTCGTCAGTATAAAGAACTTGGCATATTTGTAATTATGGATGGTCTAAGTGTTCGCCGGACCTGAGTTTGTCTATGCTATGTATAGAGGTTATCTAAATACTATGATATCTACCAAATCTGAATATATTCTCTCTATGTATAGAGGTTATTTGGAGTCTAATTTATCCTCCAAACCTGGGTGTTCTCATAATATGTAACATGGTTGTCTAGGATTCCTTGCGATGACTTGAAATGTTTCATCCATCAGAATATGTTGTGGTCTGGTATGATTTAAGATATGATCTGACTAGTATCCTAAGAGCTACCAAATTCAGTATGAGAATCTGCCAAAGGTAGGATTTGTATGAAGTTCATCTTAAAAGATCATTTAGTATAAGTATTCTCCAAAGGATAATATCTTGGATTACATCATCCTGGGTGAAGTGTTTAGCATCTATCTGTGTGAGAATCCACCTTCGGTGGATTCTATATGAATATCTTTCTAAAGTAATGCATTTGTTTTCTAAAGAGGAAATGAGATTTGCATTGAGTGGTGAAATTTGTAATATGCCTAATGAGTGAATTATATATATGGTGATCAAGTAAGGGAATTAGCGTATAAGTATGCACCCAATATTAGAAAAGTATTCGCCAAAGATTGAAAAGAAAACCAGAATCTTCATGTTGAGGAATTCAACAATAAATGTTCAAAGGTAACTTGCATTAACATTCACTAAGTTCGTTTGAACTTACAAGCATCTATTTATGAATTAGATTTTGATTAAAGAGTTGGTACGCCTAGAGGGACCAAGCTATGAATGCACTATGGTTGCAATTCGAGTTGTGATATTATGCATAGAGAGGACAACTTAGGAATATGATGCTTAGTACTCTACACCATGAAAACTTTGTTAGTTTTAAGTTGTAACATCATATGCGACTTTTAAAAATTTGATGTAATTATTAAACATTCCCTTTCATTAATCTTTTGCTTTAAGAATAGTAAATAAATGTATAAGAAGCATGTAGTAAAATGTAACCCCTCAAACTGGGCCTAGACGTTATGGCCCAATCTAAGCAATTACATGGGCCATAGATATGGCAAAAATATTAGTTTGACTGATTTCATTCATTTCTGAAAATATGTGTTATTATTTCTTTAAAAAATGATGAGTTTAAGTTAAATAAATTTTGATAGAAATCCTTTGTCATTATTTTAAAAAAAACAACTTTAGTGATTTTTAAATTCAAATTCGATAAAGTGAGTTTACAAAAAAAAACAGTTTTTCTTTAATTATTCAAAACTTTATTTAATAGCAAAAGACCAATTTATTGAATCGAAAAGTATAATCCATGCAAAATGTCCAAAGTTAAAAATCTCATGCCACAGCACCATAATTTAACATAAAAACTCCCAAATGGCAATAAAGTCCATAAAAATCTAAATCATAAATTAGAGTACATATTTATTTAAAAACCATTTCTGAGAGCATCACCGATTACCACATCTGAGTCCTATCGATGAGGATTATCTAAAATACATAAGTAAAGTGGGTGAGCTTTAAAGAGCCCTATGTGGGATCAACATAAATATAATCACATACATATCAAAATATAAATCTCAACATATCATTCATCATAATAATCACAAGTTCTAACACTAATACATATACATGAACATGTCGATGCATATTTTAAAATGATGCACATTTTATAAAATTTCCTACCCATCTCCGCTACATACCAATATCAAGTTCCCTAGAACTCGTCCATCAGAAACACCATTTATGGACAAGCCACCAATAATTTTCAGATAGATTGCCACTGATAACACTTTGTAGACAAGCCACTACTTATTTATAGATAAACTGCCACATATTTCCACCTTTCTCAAAACCCACCCCATGCATGTGATATGGCAATTTAACTTTTTAACACATATTATTCACTTTTATACTTAGGCATGTAAACATGCTCTCATAATCTCATATCACTTATTGATCATTTATATTCATTTTAACATGTTTTAACATGCTTTCCATATTAGATCATGGATGTCAAATTTACACATACACATATAAATCATCAAAAGAATTACCCATGCCATGTATCACATATCATAGGGATGAGATGCACTTATATATCACAATCACAGTTTTCATCAAATCATATATCATGCTTTCATAGAATCATTTGATTAGATTTACTTGGTATTTCTTCTCAATGAGTTTTTCATTTCTCCTTCGTAGTACTTAATGTACTTGCGTTTGATCACAATTTTCTTACTAATATACTTATTTAACACCTCATTATATTTAATCTAATAGTATTGGACCCACACCTTATTCATAAATCTATATGCCACAATCCCCTAGTAGTGATTTCCCTTGGATCTAAACCCAAAAGACGTATCTAACATACAAATAACGTATTTTGGTTAGGGTCCATTGAAGATATTTTATTACTAAATATTAATCACCAAAAATCTCACCATACAATTACCCCACGGTTTGTACACTCGAATCGATGATATTCGATCAAAAGTTAAAGATTTCTTCTATTGTTTTCGATTAGACCTTCAAAGAGCATAAGGAATAATATTAACACGTAAATAAATAAAAAATAACTTCCATGGCCAATATACCATTCAACCAAGAGAGGAAAACACTAAGAGGAGAAGTTGATGATCGAGTAACCCACAATTACACAACTTAATCAATTCGGGATGGTCGGTGGGTTAATATAGATACGAGATCGAATAGTTGGGTGATCTAAAATAATTATTAAAGCAAAAAGGGTATAAGATCAAACATAATAAAAAGAATGGCAAATAAATGAGGGGAAAAAGAGGATACAACCAACTACCGACGGTGACGGCGGTGATGATGGTAGTGGTCCAACGGCGACGAAGGAAACAAAGGTGGTGGGGAAGAGAAAGAAGAGGAGGAGCTATGGTGGCTAAAAGGGTGCGATGATTGGTGGTGATAGGGTCAGCCACAGTAGAGGAAGGAAGCAAAAATGAAGAAGGAAAAAGGTGGTGGCTAGCAAAAAAGGAGAGAAATAGATGAGAAAGGAGAGAAAAAATTAAAATATAGAAGAGAGGGAGGAAGGGGCAACAATGAGAGGTGAGGAGTGAGCGGAAAGGGTGGTCAACCTAGTCTAGGTTCAATGAACCACTTCTATGGCAATGATGGGAAGAAATGACAAAAGAGGGAGACATGGAGTAAAAAAAAGGAAAATCATGTTACCTCAACTTATGGTAAGTTTGACTCTTTAAAATGGAAAAAGAATCCTCCTGTCATGGTAATAAGAGGGGTGGACGACAAGCATATAATGCACATGGGAAAAATGTGTTAAAATTTAAATAAAAAGATGAGAATAAAGGGACTTGATCTTAGGACCTTTGGGATAGCTTAGGAGCACTTAACCACTTAACCACTTCACTTCCTTATTTTTTTTTATTTTTGTGCCACTAAGAATAAAAATGTGGGATGTGACATAAAATTTTTGTTAAGTTTTTATTTTTTGTAACAACCGATATCCAGATTTGATAATTTGGGTTGGGTATAGGGTGTTACAATATTTTTATTATCTTGAATCATTAATATAACAAGCAGTTCACACTCTATCACTTACCAAGTATAGATATCTCACATTTATACCTAAAGACTAGAACACTTACATCCAAATCCTCCTTGAGAACTTAGACAGCAAACACTTATCAATTTGAACTCTCTCACAAAATAAATCTTTAATGAAGATACTAGAATGCACTTAATGAGTTATCTGCCACGAATTATGCTATTATTTACATCTCTTTTTACACATAATTGTGGCTTGTTTAAGTGTAAATCAAATCATCTTAGTATATATCTATATTTTCATGCTTGACGTGGTGATTTATGTTTTTTAGCAGTTTATATTACATCTTTGATATCTAAATAAGGTCACATAGTCTTGTAGGACAAATTGGTAGTTAAATATGCATATTCAGGCTAAAAATATTTCTTATATTGTGGCACCAACACACTGATGTTGCAACACCAAAGATAGAAGCAAAAACAAGTCCTGGAGTGAAACTACCTGTTGTGTCACAACATGACCCCTGCTGTGTTGTGAAACTAACCTATGTTGCAGAACCACAAGCCTATGTTACCATAAGGCTTCTGCGCGAACCAAAATTCCTAGTTGGACTCTAAGTACTTAAAGGATAGTTTAGGCACTTTAATATTTTAATTTTAGCCTATATAAAGGCTAATGTAACCATATTAAACACACAATTTAAGGGAGACACAAATTATCCTTAGGTTTTTTTTTTTTTGTTCTTAGTTTTTACTTAGTTTAATCGGAAGATTTTATTCTACAGTGAGACTTTCACGAGTGGAGACTATTTTGGAGCCACACTTTCATCGATAAATCCATGATCATCTCTTTCGTTTATTCTATTCTTTATATTTCTTTCTTTAACATTGTTAATTGAATGTTGTGTAAAGATTAAATTCAATTTATGCTTTATACATATTTCACGTGTTTAAACTGCATTAACCTAATTAATTGATTGGAAGGTAGAGTTTCATTTGGATTGGTTGGATCTGGTTGAGTGCAATTAAACCCTTGAATTGACGACCCTAGTAAGTCATCTAGGTAGGAATGAACCTGAAATATATATTTCCTACCAAGCATCACTTAGAAAAATTAGTGGTTAGGGAAGGAAGAATTTTAACCCTAGGCTTGACAACCTTAGGAAGTCATATAGGTGGGAATTAACCCAAAATTGATATTAGTAACCAACTATGTAGGTTAGTAGAAGGCTAAATTGTTTCATCGAGAGGTGAGTAGTTTTTGCCTACTAGTTAGTTTAGTAGAAGGTTGAGAAGCCTTACTAGGTTAATTAGTAACCAACTATTTCGAACCCTACATTAATAATTAATCAGGTACAAGAACTGGATCTAGGCCTAAAAGAACTCGTCGAAACAAGGGATAGGAGAAACTGATACATGAACTTAGGAATAGATTTATGTTTAATTCAATTTATTTTGTTATTATTATCATATTGCTTCTATATTTACAATACTTGTAACAACCCATTTTCTGTAGTGTTAGAAATAGTGGTTTTGAGACCACGATTCTGATCACTCAGTCAGTGTTTTATTATTTATCTAATATTTATATAGTTATTACAATGTCATTTTAAATTATGGTTAGAAAATTTTAACATTTAGATTACTAATTAAATAAAATGGGCTAAATCTTAAAAGTCACAAGAGTTAATCACTTTTGAGTCAAAAGTGTTAATTGGGCATAATATCAAGATTTGAGGGATTTTGTATGTAAGTATATCCTATATATTTTGAGTGGACGGTATAGTAATCTATATTAAGTATGTTATTTAATTGTTAAAAGGCTAAAAAAGGTAAATTAATAATAAATTAAACATATGCTAAATAAGAAACAAGTTATCATCTTGTTCCTTTTCATGAAGCAAAATAGAAACTCCATGCATGTGTAAGTTAAGTATTCAAAAAAGCTTAGTTCACCTTTTATGGTATGTGTTTTAAGCCCGATTTTAGTGATTTTTATATTTTTGAGATCGTTGTAACTTAATCTAGCTAACCTAGGGACTAATTTGTAAAATTTTTAAATGTTTAGAATTATGCTATTGATGAATTTGTGATATTTTTTATGGTTGCTAGATTATTAAGGTTGATAGTCAAATAGTACTATTTTGTAAAGTCATTTTGGTTAGTTTTAAGTGAAAGGACTGAATTGATATAATATTACATTAGGCATGAAATTATTGTGAAATTTTAATAAATATGGACTCTAATGGTTTAAGGGAACATTTGACTAGCAAAAAATTGGTGTAATTGTGATAGATTTGGAAGTTTCGTGTTTGGGGATTAAATTGAATAAAAGGGAAAAGTCTAGGGTAAATGTGTAAAATGAAGACTAAGGGTCAAAAATGTGAATTTAAATGTTTTATGTTATTAAATTGATGAGTTGAATAAAAATATGATATTTAGATCAAGAAATGAATCAGTTGGTTGTTGATCGCGGGTAAGGAAAAGTCGTCAAGAAGTCATCGTCGAGTGTTGATGGCTATCGTATGTTGGTAAGTTCGTATTGCGTTTATGTTGCGTGTAAATATGATATGCAAATTGTGCAAGTATACACGTCGAATCAAGTAATAAAGTGATGAGTGAGATCGTCTCCACAAGGATCAAATAGGTGTAAGTTGGTCAAGTTATTATACTGAAGTGTGATTAATGCTATGGCAAACAAATAATAAGAATGAAGTGGAAAATGAGAGAATGATGATGTATAAAATGTGCAAAACGAATAAGCAATCAATTAAGAAGGTTGTGAAAAAGACACTATGACAAATGATAGAAGGGCTACGATGTTAATTGAGTAGGCTAGGATTACTAAAGAATCTACCCTTACTAACCTTTAACGCTTCAGCAAAATCTTAATTATTCTACTGCTCAGAATGGTTTTACTGTGGTTTGCTTCTTTCGAGAGTAAGACCTAAATTTACGTCACCTTGGATGCTATATGTCTATTGGCCTTGAGTTTGGTTCCCAATATTGTTTCTTCTTCCTTCCGTATGAAATAATGCTTTATGTCTAGAGACTGCTACAAGTAATTGATAAAACACTCGCTCATATCATTCAATTTTGATCTAAGTAACCTAACCTTATCAAAATTAGGTTTTTTTATATATTTACTACACATTTATCAATACACCGCATGTATGTAATCCTAAGACACAATTGCATGAAACAATGATTAATCCAGATCTAAACTTTAGTCATTAATAGAAATAAGGGTTTCATCAAATTAATCCCAACTTTAAGAGATTTAGCTCATGGGTTGGAAAATAAAATTCAAGTTTAACACAACAACCAACATTTTCTTTATCAATTAAGCTCACGAGGAAAAAAGATAAGAAATAAACAAAGAATTTTGGGATGACAACTTTCACCTATCCAGCTCTCAACACAAGCGACGTAATGTGTTGCGGTTGCCAAGGATGACTACCTTCTTCTTCGACCTTTTTCTCTGCCTTTGTTCTTAGCCACTCCCCCTATTGTCCCCGCTTTATTGTCCTCTCCATTTTTTCCTTTTATATCTCCTTCTAGGGTAGGTCCATCAGCTATAATCCTTTCTCTCTTTTTCAGGTGGATTAAAGTGGTACAAATACAGTTGGGCTGGGAATGGTACTTATTGAGTGCTAACTAGGCATCCTCCAAGCATTGCCACAGCATTTGTATTGGCAAACTATCCAAAATTTCTCATTGCAAACCTTTAATCCTTTACTCATTTTCCTACACTGTGTACATGCCAACCAACCACCAAGCAAGTCCTCTCCAAAGGCAATTAAACGCAACATGTAATAACACCTAAGTACAATTCAAGCTTTTTAATGTAATGCTCTAAACATACCAATGCAATATCCTAAAATGCAACTAAACTCACCTAAGTACAGGTAATTAACTAAGCCTAAAGGTATGAAATATAACTCCTTTCAAGAGTTATCACACCCTCAAACTTGAACTATTACTTGCTCTTAAGCAAAGTATTTATGAATGTATGAATGCAAGAATTGGCACAGCCACATAACCACTTTTGTAATGCAAAACCATATAGAGAACATTTTGTACCTCAGTTCTCAGCAATCTTTTATGTCTAAAAATTTGTTCAAGTTTCATAAGTTCATTTAGTAAAGACAATGCAGAAAATATTGCCTAAAAAACAAAAATACTATATACTCCTGTATGCAATTTGGCTATAGCAAATATCTTCTAATTTACTTGGTTCATCTTTTACTGAAACTGAGTTTTCTTTTTAACCAGGGCCCCGTATCTACTCGAATACATACATATCTATTTATTATAGATTTTTAAAAAAATATAGGGGATTTAGCTCATCACATGGTTCTCTAACTTGACAATCATAGTGGAACATGCATTTAATTGTCGAGTATTTAATCATGTCACAAGGGGAATGAAATTCACTCATGAACCTCAGGCTTTTAAATTAGAAGATGGATGGAGCAAACAACTACCTCCTTAGCTACTTAGCCTATTACTATAGTGAAGTGCCCCTAAACTTCTTTTTATTTACTATACACTCTTGCCTAAACTTTCTTTTTCTAATCAACAACACAATTGAGCAAACAAAGTGTTGTTGACCTATTCGACAATTCTAAACATTGTAGTGTTTTATGCCATTTCCTTTATTTTTCTTAAGCTTCGCCATTTTGTTCATTATTGAGTACTGTCATTTTACTAAGTTTAGCTTAAAATATCTCTATGTTTATTAAAAGAACTTACTATAGACCAATTGTAATTGAAGTTAGGACATCTCCATTTTAGGGGTCGATTCTTAGGGAAACTATCTAAGATAAATTCGCCTAATCCACTATCACATTTTTCTAGATATATTGAAGAATTAATCTCCTCATTGAACATCCAAGACAAAAATTACACTTATAACAGTCTAAATAATCCTTGGCAATTTCGTGTGTCATGGCAAAATGAACATGCTCAACTAAATATATAATGCATCCTAAATGCTCAATACACCCCCAAACCTAATGGATGCATTGTCCTCAATGCATGCACAGAAATGACTCATGAATGCAAGAATATATTTACACCTAGAATGCCATGGAAAAAATATGGATGTTATGATGCAATAAAAGGAAATGAACTCCCCTAATTTGGAGCTTGATTATCATTGCTTCAATTTCGATGGGTGGACTTATGAACCGAATGCTTATAACACATTTTCCATTTTAGTGATTGGAATGGCACGTTCTCCTCTTCGTTGTCGGACTTGGTGATCTCATCAATGATACGATTGATTTCACGTTCTTTTTCAGTCATTGCCTTGATAGATGTAGGTGGGACAACTGCAATACTATCCTCCGATAGTGTCAGTGTGTAATATCCCCTTTTTCACTCGCAACTGAATAGTGGTTTCGAGACCATAAAGTTCAATTGGTAAAGTCTTGTTTTATTGATTAATTAATGATTATATAGTTACATTAGAGTCGTATTAAATTTTCGAGAAGAATTTTAATGTTAACCTAGCTAATTTAAGAAAAAATGATTAAATTGTAATAGATGAAAAAACCTAGTTATATTGAATTATAATGATTAACTGGTGTAAATCCTATAAGTGGAATGGCTTAATTGGCAATTATACCATTCTTGTTTAATATGGACGGTATAAGGGTAGAAATTAGCCAATATGTATTTGTTTAATTAAATGGTAGAATTGAAATTTAATAACTTTAACTTAAGAAACAAATAAAATAAAACAATCATCTTCTCTCTTGGTGGATGCTACCATTGAAACTTGAATGCAAAAACACCATTGAAGGGTTTGGAGTTTTTGGCTAACTTGTAACCATTACAAGGTAAGAAATTGTTACCCGTTTTTAGAACTTTTTATGATTTTAAGATCATTGCAACTAGGTCCAGCTAACCCATGGCTTCATTTTTAAAACTGCTAAAGATTTTAGATATTGCCATTGATAAATCCTTGTTATTTTGGATGTTAATTGATGGAGTTGATGTGTTAGTTGTTTATTTTGATTAGTTACTAATTGATTTCTTTGATAGTTTTAACAAATGGAGTAAATTGATTAAACATTTAGAATTTCATGTAAATTGAGTAATTAATGATTAATGGTGGATTTTCCTAGCTTAGAATGATATTCGGTTAGCTTTGGAAAGTCATGAAAATTTTTTAATTTGGAAATTTTGGGTATAGGGACTAAATTGTAAAATATGTAAAAGTTTAAGGAAAACGTGTAATTAATGAGACGTTAAGGATCATGTACGTTGAATGGAATGTGAAATGTGTACGAGATTAATATATTGTATTTAACTTTTATATAGATCATGACCTGAGTCAAGAGGACAATAACCGAGGAAAAGGGAAAATAGCGGAATAGTCCCTTCTTGTTGACCGGAATCAAATCATAGGCAAGTTCATAGTATTACAATACGTAAATGAAATTCTACTTGTAATCTTATATTATTTTTCTTTAGTTAAAATGTTTATATATAATTATTATATGAATGCACACATGTGCTCCTATTCGTACTTCGGTACCCCTGAATGCACATTCGTGCCCTTGTTTATACTTCAGTACCCCTGAATGCACATTCGTGCCCTTATTTGTACTTCGGTACCCCTAAATGCACATTCGTACCCTTGTTTCTACTTTGGTACTCTTGAATGCACATACATGCCCTTGTTTGTACTTCGATACCCCTAAATGCACATTCGTGCCCCTGTTTGTACTTTGGTACCCCTAAATGCACATTCATGCCCCTATTTGTACTTCACTACCCCTGAATGCACATATGTGCCCCTATTTATACTTAAATACTCCTGAAGGCATATACATGCTTCTAATTTTATAATGGTATCTTTGTGAACATTATATCGTCACATTATTTCATCATTTCTATTTTTGAAATTTTAGTGATCAAATAATATGTGAACCGCATGTAATTCTGTTTAAATTAAACATTGTAATATGTCCTTACTAAGCTATGTAAGCTGACGGATTTTTGTGGATTGTTTTGTAGATAATCGTTGCTGACTTTCTAGAAGGATCCACCAACCGGCTCACACTATCCATCTAAGTTGGTAGTTTTTGTATCTTTTGGGTAGTTGCATGTATATATAGATAAATATGTGGTTTTAAAATATTGATAGATGTAGTTTATGAATAAGATTTATCTTTTGTTTAGGGTATGGTTTGTATTTATGGAACAAGTATACATATATAATGCATAGATGAACACCTTGATGTGTATTGTTAAATGAAGTGGTTATAATCATAGTGTAATGCTTAGTTGCTTAATATCTTATAAAGAAGGTCTTTTGATCATTTTTGAGACTAAATGTTTAGTATATATGTAATGTCTTTGAATGGTGTACTGGTTAGATGAAATAGGGTGATTGACTTGGTATGTTTAGATGTGTTGGAATGGTGCCTAGGTCTGTTGAATGTGTGCATAATTGGAGTGGTAGAATAGGTATGGTTTGATCTTAAAAGGGCATGATTTTTGGTTCAAATTTGGTGCAGATGGCCTAGGACACATGCTATCACAGCGACACAGCCATGTGTCATTTGTAAATTCCTAGGGTTTTAAGTTAGTGAGTTACACGGCCTAGCACACGGCCTGGCATACGGCCATGTGTGGCAAGCCAGAGAGTTACACAGCATGCGACACAGCTGTGTTACCCTACTCAGTGAGTTATATGGGTGAGGAAATGGGCTGGGAAACGGTCGTGTGTCCTTTATTTGGTGTTACACGGCTTGGGCACACGATCGTGTGACCTATGTTTTGCCATATTTGCAGCTTTTTCTTAAAACTTTTGTTTTGTTTCAAATTAGTCCCAAATTGTTTCTAAACTATTTATAGGGCCTCGAATGTCCAATTTAAAGCCCAATTGTGTATTTTTGATAGGTTTTTAAAGAGTTTCCGTTAATTACTATTTAATGACATTAATGATATTTTTTTGATATAAATTATTTGCAATTTTTTGGTAATACTCTATAACCCTAATTTGACAATAGAGATAGGCTAGGGGTGTTACATTTAGTGGTATCAGAGCTATGGTTGAATTGATTCTAGGAGTAACGTATCAATGTATAGTTTTGTATATATATGCCACATATACCCTATGATTGTGTAATGCTTTTTATCCACTCTAATATTGTATTTTCTTATTGATTCATGATACCGACTGAATAGAATTGGGTTGTAGTTAACGAAGGTGGAAGTAATGTTCAAGCTTCGAATCCTGAAGCAAGTAATAGTACGACGATTCCATAGTCCTTTGGTGATGAAATGAGAAATGTGTTTATCGAGATTACGAACCAATGGTTCAATGAATTGAAGGAAAGAAATCCTGCAACCTTGCCACCCCCTACTATGCCTTCTCCGGCACCCTTGGGTCCTCAAAATCCTATACTTGTGACAGTTACTCAAGTATCCATAGATAAAATTAGAAAATGTGGAGTGAAAGAATTTAGAGGAAAAGTTTATGATGATCCTACAAAAACTGAGTGCTGGTTAATAAATATGAAAAGAGTCTTCGCAGAATTAATGTGCACTCTTAAAGATTGTTTGCGATGTGTTGTGTTGTTGTTAAAAGATGAAGCATACTTATGGTGGGGCACTTTGAGTACGATGACATCAAATGATCGCATTAATTAAGATTTCTTTCAGATTGACTTCAAGAAGACGTATGTTAGTCGATTGTTTATTGAAAAGAAAAAGAAAGAATTTCCTGAATTAAAATAAGGGGATCGGTCTGTAGCTGAGTATAAACAGGAATTTGTATAGTTAAGCAACTATCCCGTAATATAGTGTCAAATGAAGAAGAAATGTGTATTAGATTTGAAGATGAGTTGAATGATGATATTTGTATGTATGTGGCAGCATTAAAGTTACGAGAATTTGTAGAACATTCTGAACCAACCTAGTTTGCTAAAACGTAAACCAAAATTTGCAAAAGTAAACCAAAATCATATTTTAAATTTTGAGATTTTAACAAAAGAGGGTTGTTTAAGTTTGCTCAAACGTCTCCATTGAAGAAATTTAAAAATGAGACAAGTTGATCAATTGTCCCTTTAGAGTTCACAGGCAAAGATAAACCGAGGCAAAGTAATTTTAATTCTGTTAATTCTCAAGCGGCTAGTGTCGGAAGAGTGAGAAATATGGAGAGAATCATTCCTATTTGTAATGATTGTAATAAAAGTCATTTTGGTGAATGTCAATCAAAGTTGGGAGCTTGTTTCCGTTGTGGATCTACTGATCATTTCCTTCGTGATTGTCTAAAAAGGAAAAATGATTTTTGCAATCAAATAAACAAGCCTAAAGCAACCTCACAGAGATGTAGATGATCTGGAAATGCTAGGAATATTACTTCTGGTTGAGGGAAGAATAGTGATATGAATGAACGATTTGAAGCGAGAACACCAACTAGAGCCTGTGCAATTAGAGCTCATAAGGAAGCTACTGCCCCAGATGTTATTACCGGTACTTTTTCTCTCTTTGATATTCATGTATATGCAATGATTGATCCTAGACCAACTCACTCGTATATATGCATTACATTAGTAGACAAAAATAATTTTTCTGTTGAGTCCACTAAATACTATCAAAGTAACAAATCCACTGGGTCAGTGTGTTTTAGTTAATCAAATCTGTAAATTGTGTCCACTGAAAGTTAGGGGTTACGATTTTCTCGCTAGTTTGATGTTGTTACCTTTTGATGATTTTGATCTAATTTTGGGAATGGGTTGGTTGTTTGAAGCATTCAAATGGTGAATTTATTTGTGTTAGGGCAGATGGGACTGATTGTACTACAAATGTAGCTTCAGCACTGTCAGGTCCAAAATTGATTAAAAAGGGATTTGAGGCTTATTTAGCCTACGTTTTTTATTAAAAAGTGGCAGGAACAAAAATTGAGCAAGTACCGATAGTAAAAGAATATGCTGATGTTTTCCTTGAAGAATTACCTGGGTTGCTACCGCCTCGAGAAGTAGAATTTGTGTTCGAACTTGTGCCTAGAGAAACTCTGATTTCGATAACACCATACAGGATGGCCCCTACAGAATTGAAAGAGCTAAAAATACAGTTGCAAGAGTTGTTAGATCGCGGATTTATTTGATCGGGTGTGTCACCTTGGGGTGCTCTAGTTTTGTTCGTGAAGAAGAAAGATGGGTCAATTAGGTTATGTATAGATTATCAACAGCTGAATAAAGCCACCATTAAGAATAAATACACATTACATGGTATTAATTATTTGTTCGATCAATTAAATATAGCTACACTGTTTTCCAAGATCGACTTGAGATCCAGATATTACCAGTTGCGAGTTAAAGAGCAAGATGTACCGAAAACTAAATTCAGAACTAAATATGGTTACTACACTCAGAACATGATGAATCTGGTATTTCAGCCGTATTTAGATCAGTTTGTTGTGGTATTCATTGATGATATCCTAATTTATTCATCTAAAGAGTCAGATCATGCCGAACATTTAAGAGTTGTGATGCAAACTTTACGTTAAAAGCAACTTTATGCGAAATTCATGACATGTGAATTTTGGCTATGGGAAGTTGATTTTCTAAGACATGTTGTATCTGCTGATAGAATCAGGGTGGATCCAAATAAAGTATCTGCGATCATTGATTGGAAAATTTTGAAGAATGTTTATAAAGTTTAAAGTTTCTTAAGATTAGCCGAATACTATTGGCAATTTGTTAAAAAATCCTCCATTATAGCATCTTTGATGACTAAACTGCTACAAAAAGATGTTAGTTATGTTTGAACTGAAAAATGCCAAAAAAGTTTTGAACACTTGAAGAATATGTTAGCTGAAGCTCCTATTTTAATTCAGCCTGAATCCGTAAAAGAATTTATTGTTTATAGCGATGCATCACTTTGTGTTTAGGATGTGTTTTTATGCAAAATGGAAAAGTAATTTCCTACGCTTCTAGGTAGTTGGAAACCTCATGATGGAAATTACTCGAAACACGATTTGGTGTTAGCTATAGTTGTCTTCGCTTTGAACATCTGGCAACATTATTTGTATGGGGAGAAATGTCATATTTTTACTGATCATAAATTTTTAAAATATTTAATGACTCAAAAAAATTGAATTTGCGTCAGTACAAATGGCTTGAATTATTAAAAGATTATGATTTGGTAATTAACTATCATCCTTGGAAAGCTAGCATAGTTGTCGGTGCCTTAAGCTGGAAGTCCTTATTTACTTTGAGGTCTATGAATGTAAATTTTCCATTGCAGCGTGATGGTTCTCTTTTGGCTAAGTTGATTGTAAAGCCAACATTTTTATCGAAAATTTAAGAACTTTAGAAAGATAATTCAAATTTGTTGCCGAGACATGAAGTAGTGAAAAATTGTCAAAAGACTAATTTTAATATCAGCATTGATGCTTGTTTGTATTTCTAAAATCAACTGTGTACCGAATGATTCTAGATTAAAACGAGAATTGTTGAATGAAGCTCACAATAGCGTTTATTCAATTTAACCTGGGAGTACAAAAATGTATAATGACATGAAACGAAGTTATTGGTGGCCTAGTATAAAGAAAGAAATAGCAGAATTTGTGTCACGATGCTTAGTTTACCAACAGGTGAAAGTTAGACATTAGGTATCATCGGTTTTGTTGCAACCAGTAATGATCCCTGAGTGTAAGTGGGAACGAGTCACCATGAATTTTGTTTCAGTATTACCTTTAACTCTGAAAAGAAAAGATTCTATTTGGGTTGTTGTTGATAGATTAACGAAATCAACTCATTTTCTATCCATTCAGACTGATTTCACTTGAGAAATTTGTAGAATTATATGTTTCAGAAATACTAAAATTACATGGCATACCCTTTTTGATTATATCATATCGTGATCCGAGGTTTACGTCTAGATTTTTGGGTAAGTTGCACGAAGCTTTATGCTCAAAGTTAAATTTTAGCACCACTTTCCATCTGCAAACAGATGATTAGTTGGAACGAGTCATTCAGGTTTTAGAAGATATGTTGCGGTGTTTTATTATTGAATTCAAGGGCAGCTAGGAAAAGTATTTGCCATTAGCTGAATTTACGTATAATCATAGTTATCAAGTAAGCATAAAGATGACTCAGAATGAGGCTTTATACAGACTTAAGTGTAGAAGTATGTTTTATTAGTCTGAATTGAATGAGAAAAAGTTAACCGAGGTTGATTTGGTTCGAAAATTTAAAAAAAAAATAGAATTATTCGAGATAACTTGAAAGATACATTCGACCGTTAGAAGCCTTGTGCTGATCTAAAAAGGAGAAATATCGAGTTCTCTCTTGGCAAAAAAGTATTTTTAAAAGTCTCGTCCTAGAAGAATATATTACAAGTTGGCAGGAAAGGGAAACTCAGTCCTAAGTTCATCGAGCTGTATGAAGTTCTTGAAAGAATAGGATCGGTAGCATACTATTTGGCTTTACCACCAGAACTTGACAAAATTCACAATGTTTATCACATTTCCATGCTTCAACGATACCGATCTGATCCGTTGCATATTTTGTCTATGAAAGAAATTGATGTTTAGACATATTTAACTTACAATGAAGAACCTATTAGAATCTTAGCTCGACAAACAAAAGAGCTGAGAAATAAGTCTGTACCATTAGTTACCGTTAGTTAAAGTATTATGGCAACGTCATGGGCTTGAAGAGGTGACGTGGAAAATGGAAGAAAATATGAAGTCTCACTATCCAAATCTTTTGCCTGGTAAGATTTTCGAAGACGAAAATTCTTTTAGAGGGGAGAGTTGTAATATCCTTTTTTAGTGGTAATGGAACAGTGGTTTCGGGACCATAAATTTCGGTTGGTAAAGTTGTGTTTTATTGATTAATTAATGATTATATTATTACATTTCGGTTGGTAAATTTCGGTTGGACCATAAATTTTTGTGCAAAAATTTTCATGTTTACCTTGTTTATTTAAAAAAAGATTAAATTGTAATAGATGTAAAAATCTAGTTATAGTGAATTATAGTGATTAAGTGGTGTAAATCCTGTAAGTGGAATGATTTAATTGGCAATTATACCATTCTTGTTTAATATGGGCGGTTTAAGGGTAGAATTTAACTAATATATATGTTTAATTAAAGGGTAGAATTGTAACTTAATAATTTTAACTTAAGAAACAAATAAAAGAAAACGTTCATCTTCTCTCTTAGTGAATGGTACCACCGAAACTTGAATGCAGAAAAACCATTGAAGGGTTTGGACTTTTTGGCTAGCTTGTAACCCATGGTAAGAAATTTTTACCCATTTTTTGTAATTTTTATGTTTTTGAGATTCTAGCAACTAGGTCCAGCTAACCCATAGCTTCTTTTTTAAAACTGTTAAAGATTTTAAATATTGTCATTGATGAATCATTTTTATTATGGATGTTAATTGAAGGAGTTGATGTGTTAGTTGTTTATTTTGATTAGTGATAGTTTTAGCAAATGGAGTATATTGATTAAACATTTAAAATTTAATGGAAATTGAGTAATTAATGATTCCTGGTGGACTGCCCTAGCTTAGAATCATATTTAGTTAGCTTTGGAAAGTCATGAAAATTTGTTAATTTTGAAATTTTGGGTATAGGGACTAAATTGTAAAAAATGTAAAACTTTAAGGAAATTTCTAATTAATGAATAGTTAATTATCATGTGCATTGAATGGAATGTGAAATGTGTATGGGATTAATATATTTTATTTAACTATTATATAGATCAAGACTTGAATAAAAAAGACAATAACCGATGAAAGGGGAAAATAGCGGAATAGTCCATACGTTTGACCGGAGTCAAATCATAGGTAAGTTCATAGTGTTTCAATACATAAATGAAATTCTATTTTTGATCTTATATTTTTGTTTCTTAGTTAAAATGTTTATATATAATTATTGTATGAATGCATATACATGCCCTTATTTGTACTTCAGTACCCCTAAATGCACATTCGTGCCCCTGTTTGTACCTGTTACCCTTGAAAGGTCATTTGTGCCCCTGTTTTTACTTCAGTACTACTGAATGCCCATTCTTCCCCTCTTTGTACTTCGATACCCCTGAATGCACATTCGTGCCCCTATTTGTACTTCGGTACCCCTAAATGCACATACGTGCCCCTGTTTGTACTCCTAAAGGTATATACATGCTCCTAATTTTATTATGGCATCTTTGAGAACTTTATATCGTCAGATCATTTCATCATTTGTATTTTTGAAATTTTAGTGATCACATAATATGTGAACCGTGTCTAATTGTGTTTAGATTAAACGTTGTACTATGTCTTTACTAAGCTATGTAAGCTTACAGGTTTTTGTGGATTGTTTTGTAGATAATCATTGCTGACTTTCTAGAAGGATTAGCCAACTGGCTAACACTATGCATCTAAGTTGGTAGTTTTTGTATCTTTTGGGCAGTGGCATGTATATAAAGATAAATATGTGGTTTTAAATTTTAATAGATGTAGTTCATGAATGAGATATGTCTTTTGTTTTGGGTATGTTTTGTATTGATAGAACAAGTATACATATATAATGCATAGATGGACACCTTGATGTGTAGTGTTGAATGAAGTGTTTATAATCATAGTGTAATGCTTAGTTGCTTAATGTCTTATAAAGAAGGTCTTTTGATCATTTTTGAGACTAAATGTTTAGTATACATGTGGTGCCTTTGAATGACATATCTATTAGATGAAATAGGGTGATTGATTTGGCATATTTAGATATGTTGCAATGGTGCCTAGGTCTGTTGAATGTGTGCATAATTGGAGTGGTGGAATAGGTATCATTTGGTCTTAAAATGGCATGATTTTTGGGTCCAATTTGGTGTACACGACCTGGTGACACGGCTGTGTGTCATTTGTAAATTACTAGTGTTTTAAGTTAGTGAGTTACACGGCCTGCGACCCGGCCGTGTGACCCTACTCAGTGAGTTACATGGGTGAGGACACTACTGGGACATGGTCGTGTGTCCCTTATTCGAGTGTTACACTACCTGGGTTTTGTCACATGCCTGGCCATACGGCCGTGTGACCCTTGTTTTCACATTTTTGTAACTTTTTATTAAAATTTTTGTATTGTTTCGTATTAGTCCTAAATTGTTTCTAAACTATTTTTAGGGACTCGAAGGTCCGATTGAAAGTCCAATTGTATATTTTTGATAGGTTTTTAATGAGTTTTTGTTAGTTACTATTGAATGAAATTAATGATATATTTTGATATAAATTGTTTGGAATTTTTTGGTAATACTCTGTAACCCTAATCCTATAGTAGATTCGGGTTAGGGATGTTACACAGTGTAGAGGTTGCTTATTCAGTCCCCTCGCCATCAGTCTCTATGTGGACTAATTTAGTCTTTTTTACATCTTCATCAAGTGATTTAGTTTTTGTCTCTTTAGCAGCAGGGTTGGTGGTTCCAAGCTCTATTGTAGCTGGCTCTGCTTCGGCCATCTGCTATTCGACAAATGCCTACAATTCCTTAGGAAATTCAGGGAATGTAGGCATGGGCTTGGTGAAGTTCTTCTGAAGAGGCCTCTTTAGAGCAGTATCTCTCTTCTCCATGAAAGCCCAGAAAATGGCCATTCTTTCTTACACCTTTTACAAGTTTGTAGCAATTCAAAGTTTTGAGTTTCGAAGAGATGTAGCTGTTTTTGTAACCTATCAAATGAGCTGAGCACCTGCTACTCAAATAGACAATTGGAAGTAAAAGTGGTTGCTATGGAAAAGGTTGGTGTAAAGGATGTAGAATTTAAGCCAAGTGGTTGTTGCTGTAGCAAGGTCTCTCCAGATATCTTGGGGACAATAAACCTTGTGATTGCCCCCTTATTTGGGGTTAAATCCTCGCTGTGCTAGACTTGGACATTGACACGTTGGCAAAGTGTAGTGATTAAGGATGGAAAGTTGAGACTCCCGACATTTTTTAGTGCACAACGGTGGACATTGAAGATTATATTTCCCAAATTAATCTTTTTTCCCCATCATTATGGAGTGGAGCAGTAAGACTCACTTTTAAGAAATTGTAGAGTTATGGGTAGAAGGGATTAATTGCGTCTTTAAGATATGATACCAAACTCTACAAATGGGCTTTAAAGACGCCCTTTCAACTATGTAACAATCTTGCTTAGATATTGCTCATTGAGTTCAATCAACACAAGTCTTGTAGGACCTGATTTAACCCATCAAAGGTGACGGTTGCAGCGGATTGAGAATGCTCATCTTGTACATCAGAGTGCCCCTATTGAGCATTGATGTTGTCCTCATCAAACAAAATCGATGCTCCTCGAACATATATGAAAGCTTTATTGGACGAAGTGATGTGAGCGTAAAACTCAAGAAAAAGCTTAGTCACAACATCCTCAGGATGTAAGCAAAAGATCTACCAATCATGTTTTTCTATCACAAACGAGATGGAGACGTCATACCCCATAAAAGGTTCATTTTTGAAAAAAAAGCCTTTTCCAAGACAAAATGGTCTCTTGGATATATTGTTCTTATACTTCTCTTCTGCTGCAACATTGAAGAACATTCATGGTGGTATAAAAACTATTTAGGGGTAATTCATGTAGCTATTGTTACGGGTTAGGGACAACATCGATTTAGAAGAGAATAGGGAAAAATTGTATTTGTTAAAGGGGCACAAGTAATTTTGAGAGATAAAAGAGTTTGGGTAAGTGTGGGCAAAAAATATGGGATTAGGGTAATGGTAGAAGTAACATTAGTAATGTAATTGGTAATTAGGGTGTGACGTGGGTGATAGGATAGGTGGCAATTATGGCCTGATGTGGGCGTGATGGGAATTAGAGGGAAATTGAAAAAGAATGAAGGCCTAATGATTGAGGAACAATTTTTATTGGGCCAACTTGGTATGTAGAGAGCCCAACCCCTCTACTATCATCTAGGAAGCAAAAATACATACCTGCACTGCAAAGTAAACAAAAATTATTAAACAAATTAAATGAGAGAGCAAGGAGAAATTTAGCAACAACAAAAATAAACAAAATTATCGATATGCTAAGGTTAAACATCCAAGAGGTCAATGGACTGTTTGTCCCAATACATATGAGCACCCCAGTAGTGTTTCAAGTGCTTACTATTAACTTTAAATGTGACCCCCAATTTCATATCATTTACATCAACAGCTCCATAAGGGTATACTTAGGTTACTTTGAAGGGACCTGACAATCGAGATTACAATTTGCTAGGAAACAACTTTAACCTTGAGTTGAATAACAAAACCTATTTTTCTAGTTCAAATTGTCGTGGCATAATCCTCTTATCATGCCAATGCTTGGTCTTCTCCTTGTATAATTTAGCATTCTCATATGCTTATTCCCTGAATTCCTCCATTTCATTTAACATTAGTAATCTTCTATTGCCAGCAACTTTCCAATCCATGTTCAATTGTTTCACAACCCAATATGCCCTATGCTCTAACTCAACTAGAAAATGGAAAGGTTTTCTGTAGACAAGCTTGAATGGTGACATTCCTAACAGAGTTTTGTAAGTACTGTGATAGGCCCATAAGGCTTATTCTAATCTTAAGGACCGATTGTTACGATTTGGGTTAACAACCTTCTCTAAAATCTACTTAATTTCTCTATTGGAAATTTCAGCTGACCCATTCGTTAATAGATGATATGCCGTGGCAATCTTTTGTTTTACAGCGTACCATTGTAAAGCACTAGCAACTAGCTTACAATCAAAGTGAGATCCCTCATAACTGATAATAGCTCAAGGTGCACGAAATCTTGTAAAAATGTTCTTGTGCAGACACTTCAGCACGAACTTGGCGTCATTAGTAGCTAAAGTTGTGGCTTCTACCCATTTGGAGACATAATCGATTGCCACTAGTACGTATAAACTGTTGACCTAGGGTGGAAATGGACCCATAATGTCTAACCCCCACACATCAAATAATTTAATCTCCAAAATATTTTGCATCGACATTTTATGTCGCTTCGATAGATTGCATGTCCTCTGACAATGATCGCATGACCTATAAAATTCATGGGAATCCTTGAACAAATTCAGCCAATAAAAAATAGATTGGAGTACCTTAGTTGTGGTTTTGACTCCTCCAAAATGCCCTTCATAAGGAGCTGAGTTACAATGTTGCAATAAATTATTCATCTCCTCATTAGAAATACATCTTCGAATGATTTGATTAGCACATTGCTTATATAAATAAGGCTTATCCCAGTAGTAAAATTTGGCATCATGCAGAAGTTTTTGTCTACCCTGGTTATTCAGATTAGGTGGCAACCGTCTACTGACTAAAAAGTTGGCAAGATCAGCATATTAAGGCAATGCGGTGGCAATCAACAATTGTTTATCTGGGAAATCTTCCTTAATATGGTTGATACTGCCATATTCATTTCCAGCTTCTAATCCTGATAGGTAATCAGCCACTTGATTTTTAGTCCCCTTTCTATTTCTAATTTCCAAATCAAATTCCTGCAATAAGAGTATCCACTGAATCAATCTTAGCTTGGCATCTTTTTTGGTCATCAAATACTTAATGACAGAGTTTTCTGTGCAGACCGTGACCTTGGTACCAGCTAAATAAGATCGAAACTTCTCAAACGTGAATACTACAACCAATAATTCCTTTTCGGCGGTGATGTAGTTAAGTTGCGCATCCGTCAGGGTCCTACTTACATAAGAAACTACATGAAATACCTTGTGTTTCCTCTTCCCCAACATTGCTCCCACAGCATAATCGTTGGCGTCACATATTAGTTCGAATGGTATTGTCCACTCAGGAGCTATTACAATTTGTGCTGCTACCAGTCACTTTTTTAACTCCTCGAAAGCTAGTAAACAAGGTTAATAAAAAATGAAAGGTTTATTCCGCTCCAGCAACATGCACAAGGTTTAGATATCTTTGAGAAATCCTTAATGAATCTTCTATAAAAACCTGAATGGCTTAAAAAACTTCTAATACCCTTGACACTGGTAGAAGGCGATAATTTTTCTATTACCTCAATTTTTGCTTTGTTGACTTCAATCCCTTGCTGCGATACCTTATGCCCCAGAACAATGCCTTCACAGACCATGAAATGGCATTTTTCCCAATTCAAGACAAGAATAGTGTCTTCACAGCGGTGAAGAGCCAATTCCAAATTTTTCAAACATCCCTCAAAGTTATTCCCAAAGATAGAGAGATCATCCATAAAGATTTTGAGAAAAAATTCCATCATGTTTGAGAATATTACCATCATACAACGATGAAATGTTGTCGAGGCAGTACATAACTCAAATGACATTTGTCTAAATGCAAAAGTACCATACTGGGAGCTATAGCCATCTGATCATACCCTGAATATCCATCTGAGAAACAATAGAAGGCTTTCCCAACTAATCTAATCAACATTTGGTCATAAAAGGTAATGGAAAATGGTCCTTACAAGTAATCCATGCACACGCTCCATCACGTGACAGTACAAATTGGTATCCATCATTCCCTACCACATGGCACCGAAAGAGCTTTAAGAGTTGAAGGTGCAGTTGCAAGAACTATTGGATAGGGTTTTATTAAACCTAGTGTTTCACCATGGGGCGCACTGGATTAATTTTTGAAAAACAAAGATGGAACCTTACGGTTGTGCATTAATTACCGACAACTGAATAAATTAACTATCAAGATTAAGTACCCCTTACCAAAGATTGACAACCTATTCAATCAATTCAGAGGTGCAACTGTCTTTTCCAAAATTGACTTAAGAACTGGGTATTACTAACTCAAAGTGAAAGAATCCAATATCCTCAAAGCCACTTTTAGCACTCGTTGTGAACATTACGAGTTCCATGTCATGCCTTTTGGATTGAATAATGAGCCAACTGCTTTCATGGACATTATGAATCATGTCTTTCAGCCTTTTCTAGATCAGTTCGTTGTGGTTTTTATCAACTACATCCTTATGTACTCTAACATAGAGATCGAGCATGATGAGCATTTGAGAGTGGTTTACATATACTCTATGAAAAGCAACTTTTTTCTAAAATTAGTATGTGTGAATTTTGGTTGAAGGAAGTGATGCTTTTGGGTCACGTGGTATCGACAGAGGGTTTTCACATAGATCCCAAAAAGGTTGAAGCTATCCTAGATTGGAGGCAACCGAAGAATGTTTTAGAAATTTAGAGTTTTTTGGGTCTTTCTATGTATTATCGAAGGTTTGTTGAGGGTTTTTCCTTGAGAGCAACCATATTGACTAAACTATTGAGGAAGAATGCTCCTTTTAAGTGGGGAGACGAACAACAGTCCAGTTTTGAAAAGTTGAAATTCGTATTGACAGAAGCTCCCGTTTTAATTCAACCAGAATCCAGAAAGGAATATATTGTGTATAGTGATGCTTCGCATGTTGGACTTGGTCGCATCTTGATGTAGGATGGTTAAGTGGTAGCCTATGCTTTGAGACAACTTAGGCCACATGAAGGTAATTACCCCACTCATGATTTGGAGTTGGAAGTTGTTGTGTCTGCTCTCAAAATTTGGAGACACTACCTGTATTATTTACATCAAGCACAAGAGTCTCAAATATCTCCTCACCCAGAAGGAACTTAATTTGAGGCAACAAAGATGGACTGAGTTGTTAAAGAACTATGATTGTATGATCGAGTATCATCCTGGTAAGGCAAATGTTATGGTCAATGCCTTAAGCATAAAGGCAATGTCTGACTTGAGGGCTATGTTTGCTCGCTCGAGTTTCTTTGATGATGGTGTTATTTTGGCAGCATTACAAGTAAAGCCTGCTTGGGTTTAGAAAATTATGGATAAGCAAAGTTTGGATGAAACAATACCACTTTAGTTTAAACAAGTTGAGGATTGATCGACTGAAGACTTCGGGATTAACTCTGACGAAATTCTGTGCTTTAAAGGGATATATTGTGTGCCTAATGATCAGAATTTGAGACAGTCTATACCTGAGGAAGCACATAGCAGCCCTTATGCCATGCATCTTGGTAGTACTAAGATGTATCGAAACTTGGTATAAGTGTATCAGTGGTCGGGTCTTAAACATGAAGTGACCAAATTCATATCTAAATGTTTGACTTGCCAACAAGTTAAAACGAAGCATCAATGTCCATCAAGGTTGCTCCAACCAATTTGAATAACACAGTGGAAGTGGGAGAGAGTGACAATGGATTTTGTTAGTAGGTTGCCCTTGACACCTACAAAGAAAGATTTCATTTGGGTTATAGTGGACAAATTGACTAAATCCTCCCATTTTGTTCCTATTCACACTGATTATTCTCTCCAGAAGTTAGCTAAGCTTTACATTTCTAAGATAGTGAGATTACAAGGTGTGCCAGTGTCAATTATTTTAGATCAAGATCCTAGATTCACATCTCGATTCTGGAAGAAATTGCACAAGTCTTTGGGTACTCTATTGGATTTTAGTATAACTTTTCATCTAAAATCCGATGGTTAGTTGAACAGTGTCATTTAGATATTGGAGGATATGTTGAGGAGTTATGTAATCGACTTCAACATAGTTGGGAGGAACATTTACCTGTGGCAGAGTTCGCCTATAATAACAATTATAAGTCAAGTATCCAAATGGCACCTTACGAAGTTCTTTATGGTCGTAAGTGTCGCTCGCCTTTATGTTGGATTGAAGTGGGTGAAAGGAAGTTGATTGGCCCAGCATTGGTCACTAAAACCAAAGATAATATTCGATTAATTCAAGAAAGACTGATTGAAGTTTCTGATAGACATAATTCGTATGCCAATTTGAAGCGCAAGGACATTGAGTTCAATGTAGGGGATTTTGTTTTCCTAAAATCCTCTCCATGGAAGAAAGTTTTGAGGTTTGGTCGAAAGGTTAAGTTAAGCCCTTGGTTTATTGGCCCTTATCGAGTGCTTAAGAGGGTTGGTCCTATGGCTTACCCACTCGAACTGCCTCCTAAGATAGATCGTATTCATGATGTCTTTCATGTCTTGATTTTGAAACGATATTGATTCGATCCCACGCATATTATTCTAGTAGGGGAGATTGAGGTTAGACCAGATTTATCATTTGAGGAGGAACTAATTTGAATATTAGAACATGATATCAAAGTGTTAAGACAAAATTAAATTCTACTAGTTAAAGTACTATGGAGAAATCATGGCATCGAAGAGGCTACTTAGGAGCTAGAGGACTCAATTCGGCTTCAGTATCCTCATATTTTTGAATAAGGTAATTTCGAGGACAAAATATTTTTTAAAGGGGTAGAGCTGTAACATCCCAAAATTTAGCTCAATAAATATGTAGAAATATATAAAAAAAATAAGGAATTGGCCTAATGGTTGGTTATTAATGTGGAAGCATGAAAGTTAGTTGGAGGTCCCAAGTTTAAGTCTAATCTCTTGCAAAATAAATTAATTTTAGCAAAATTCCCTTGTTTTCTAATGAGTTGCCCTCCCACCCTAGTAAACTTAGGTATCAGTATTAATTTTTCACAACTAATCATCCTTTAATCCTCCTCCCCATTTCCCTAGTCATTCCTCTCCTCCTCTCTCTCTCTTGGATTTTAATTTTTTTCTGTTCCTCCATTATTACCATCGCCTACACTTCTCCTTTTACCATCTCTTTCGTATTTTTTTTGCATCAATATTGTGTAAAATCTCCTTTAATATATTTTTTCCATTTTTCCACAACTAAATCAACCTCAAATCTGAAATCTTGAACTCCAAGATCGGTCCCAAACATTGCCAAGAAAGTGTCATTCTCGTTTCTCTCAATTACCTTGGGTAAGATGTCTTCTTTCTTAAATTTTATGATTAATCTTGCAAATTAAAAACTGGAATTTCTAGTTTCAGAATTTGTGGGATTTTAAATTTTTTTATAGGTATTTTTCTAGCTTTAATTAGATCTCAAATCGTTTTAAAATTCAGCCCCAATTCTAGCCACCATGGGTGGTGGTGCATGCGCCTAGGTGTGGGAAAAGGGGGTTGTTTTGTTTCTTGAAATTTTCCTATTTAATTTAAGCTTTAATTTGAATTCTTGAACCCTTCTAGTCAGCCTTTAAACCCATGTCAATTAGATAAAAACATTCTTGATCGATTGGCAATTGGGAACTCACAAATTGGGAAGTATAAGTACAACTAAGTGTAAACTAGTTTGTTGTTTCGACATAGTTGTTGGGTAAGGGTTATGGTTTGATTGGATGAAGGAATTTAATCATTATTAGTTACTTATTTTTGAGTATATTATTGAATTAGTTTCTGACCCAAATGTCTCAAATGAACCGTAAACTTGAAGAACGATCGCACGTATGATTCACATCAAAACAGTGTAAGAAATCTAACTAATTTGGATTCGTAAAATAATTATAATTTTGATGATTGATTTAAAGAAACAAGTGGGTATTTGGGGGCTGGTTTAAAGGTAAATTTATTAAACTTATACTAAATTTTTGTTTTCGTTCATATAATAATTTATTAAGGAAAACTGGAAGATTCACTATTGTGCTGCGAGGAAGCGAGAAATAAGGTGTAGGTCCTAAACTTGTAATTTTTTTTATAATGAAAATGTCATGTTATATTTGATAAATTAGCTTGTTGATTGGATTAGCTTAATAGCCAAAATATTAGTTTTGGGAGTGGCAAAACCAAGTACGTTTCAATCCTTAACAAATCAATGTGTTTGCAAAATTGCTAGTTTCATAGTGTGAATGTGTGATTGAGATTGCTATGCATAATTGTATTATGTGATATGAGAATGTTTGATTCAATGGTATGAATTACTGAGATAATAGGTATATTCATTATTTAAATGCATGAAATATTTTCTATGATGTATATTCATGAGGTTGCTATTTATGCACAATGAAATTCATAAAATATGTGAAATAGAATGATATTGATAGACACCATCTTAATCGTAATTTGAAAGATGGAACATTGTTTCCTTTTACCAAAAGTATGTGATTATTGAAGACATGTTAAACATGTCAAATAAATATGAATATGTATTTAAATATGAATATGTATGAGTTTGTGTGACATATTGCATATGCATTGGGTTGGGATATTTTGTGGTTGACGGAGAAGTTCCGTGGAGTACCGGCGGCATATTAAGTTCGCATATATTAGTAGTCAGTGCATTGCATTTGGAGTATCGAGGGGACTGGTGATTATATCGCATTATTTTTTATTTAGCAGTTTTATTGCATTATTAATTATTGGTGGTTGTACCACATCGAGCTCTGCTCATATACGTTGGAGTTTGGTAGATGGGTTCTGGGGAACTCGTGGTATGTAGCGGATGGTATGGGTAGGATCTCACATGTGCATTTGTCACGATCATGTGCATTTGAAATTACTATTGATAATGGTTGATTGTGATATTGGTATCTCTATGAAATTGCTTGTATGAATGCTTAAGACTTGCTTGTTTAGTCGCTTGTTAAGCTCACCCCATTACCTCAACTTCTCAGGTGATGATCAAACATAGGATCGGAATTGGCATGCGAATGTACGACGGACTTTGGACTTCACTTCGTCATTTTATTTTAATTTACTTATATTTTTAAGTTATTTTATTATTATTCAGTTTTGGATTGTAAAGTTTCTTTAAACTGTGGTTTGGGACTATTTGAGACTTTTGGGGTTTTTCATGCATACATGACACTCATATTCGGTATAGATACACTGTTTTTATATATATTGAAATGAACTATGCATGATTTATGGCTAAGTTAATAATTTGACTAGTAATAGTACATTTTTGATGCTATGAAGATAACAAAATAAATTTTCATAGGCAACACTATTAGTAAGGTTTTATAAAAACTCACCCAATTCACTAATTTGACCTAAGCATGGTTGGACTAACTAAATGAACATTTTCCAAAGTTAACAATAGAAACCTCAGTTTTACAAAAGAGGGTACTTGCAGGTTTTAAACTATCGATAGAGTAGGTTCGACACTGAGGTGTCTAATGTGGCCTTCACGATTCGGCTATAATGTCTAAGTTGGGTTTGGTTACATTTAAACTCTAATTCATCCATTAACTAGTCACACATTTGTTCGTTAGTCTTTCTAAGGAAATTAGCTACTCAAGGATCTAGATGCAACTATCCCTAATTTCATATTTAACATACAAAACAATAAACTAAATAAGAAAAAGGAATAAGACAATAAATCTATTTCAATGTCAATTTGCATACGAAAGTCAGATTTCCTTTAACAATTGCAAAGATAACTTTGATTACAATTGAAAATCGAAGAGAAATAAATAAAAACTCTTTAATTGAAAGCTTGGATCGGAATCGTATCCAAGCTAAAGAAGAATAAAAATTGTTTAGGACTAAATTAAAATAAAATAAAAAGTAAAAATAAAAACCCTAAAACTAACTAGGTGGCTCAGTTGGCCAAGACTCCTAAAATGAGGCTAAAAACACCTATTTATAACCAAAATTGTCTGACAAAATTAGGTTAAATTAACAGCCTTAATCTGATAAAAATACATAATTAGGTTGTGACATCGCAGCCTCGTGTCGTGATGCTGCCATTGTCATTCTTATTCTAAGCCTGAAATTAGTGTTCTGCATACTCAAGTAGCTCATTAGTTCATCCCTAGGCCCGTATAGGCCCATTAGGTCATCAAATGTCTAAAAATTGCAGAAAAACACTTATTTTGCATAAATTAAACATAAAGTAATGAAATTCAAAAATAGAGTAAAAACATATAAAAAACACTAGAAAGCAAGCTTGTTAAGTGCTGAAAATACTCTAATTTGCCACAACAAATTGTGGCAGATCACCTCCTAATGTATTAATAGGTCCTAGTTGATCCCTCATTCACCATCTCTTGTCTCTTTTCTGTCTTCTTTCACTCTCGATATTTTCCCATTCTTCATAGAGTTTTGCAAGGCTTTGAGAGCAGTCCTATTTGGCCATATTAGAAGCATTAAAGCTTGGTATTCAAGACAAGAAGTGAAGAACGAAGGTAGAGCAAAATGAGTTGTGCCTCGGCGAACCATCAGAAACAATTTTGCATTCTTTACCCTTCAATCTTTTATTTTTGTTCAATTCAAGAACATGATTGTAATTGGGTTTTTTTTCTTTTAATATAATCATGGTTACTTAATTTTTTCAGAGTTAGAATGATTCAAAAGTGTTAGAATGATTCAAAATTTTGTAGCTTAGATTATTTAATTTTGTTAATGATATGTACCTTGGTTGCTTATTCATTCAAATAAAATCATGAACATGATATTCATGCATTATAAATGTAGGGATGTAATTGAATTAATTATTAAATTAAAGCGAGATTATAATTAATTGACACAATATTAGAATGGTGCATGTTTGATCTATTTGTGATGCAATTAGGTTAGATTAGTAATAATATCGAAAGAACATTTTCACCTTGCATAACCCTAGGATTAATGTTATTAAACTATTTTAGTATAGAAATATTATTTTTATCTCACATAACTTGTATTCTTCTTATTAAAAATACTAAGTTGTTGACATAGACATACGCTAGACTTAATAATTTAATTAGTATGATTTCTTAGGTGGTGCTTGAAAAGGTAACCTTGAAGTACGAATAGACATAGAAATATGCAGACTAAAAGGTTAAGCTTAGGTCTTTGAGAGAAGCCAAATCACTCTTAATTAAAATAGGGTTAATAAATAGTCGATTTGCCATGGATATTTTCATAACATCATTAGCATTATTTAAATATTCCCAAGTTAGGAAGGAAAATAATTCTAACACATGCATGCTATTGTGATTATTCTTAAAACTTGCATACTTATTTCTTTCTTTGTTTAATTTAATTTTAAGCATACTTCGGTTAGTTTAATATAATTAGAAATCTATCACACTTTAATTTATTTTCATTATCGATCAATTTGCTGAGTAATTAATTTTTGCAATATTTCATTTGCATAAACAGTCCTTGTGGAGATGGTACATCTTACTCAATACTTTATTACTTGTCAATAATTGTGTATACTTCAAACAGACTAACCGCCATTTAACATCAACTTATAGGATTGTAATTCCTTCATGAGTTGTGTAAGCATCAGATTCTTGTTCCCAAGGTTATATGTGACTCAAAAGCCTACAAAATCCTTGAAAGCTTTTGAACATCATCTTAATTTAAGTGTTCTGGTCCAAATTTGCCTCATTATCTGTGGTCTTGGCAAAGTCTCACACATGAGTAATCATATGGTCTTTTACCGAAGTACCAGACCTTTTTTTGGTATTAATCAAACTAGTAACAACTGATTGGTGAGCTGAGGCAACTTGGCCTCCAAACATATCTTCTACTTTGTCTAGAATATCTTTGGTAGTCTTACGCCTCTACAGTTGCTTATAAAGGGTGTTGGTCATACTTGCCAGCATAAAGCAACAAGTTATTTCATTAGACTCCTCCCAGCATTTTCTAGCCTCAACTTGAGTGTTCGGTGGCCATTTATAATCAAGGACTTTCTATAGTTTCTCACATCTTAGGATAATCATCAGGTTCCTTTTTCAATCATTATACATATTTCCATTCAGTTTAATCTTAATGAGTATATTTAATAAAGGAGTAGGTATCATTTTCTAATTGAAACAAAACATTCATTCATTAATATCTTTGTATTAAGAAATTATTCATAAACATTTTTCAACTTAACGATATGCATTAAGATGATGCATGCGTCATACTTTAAACCTTAAAAACATTTGTAAGTTGTTGCAAAGATAATTCTTACACCCATTGAATGAAGTCACCTTGGGGAAATCTTGAACAACTAGTAAAAACATGGATTTCCATACAATCAACACATAAACCTAGTCTCTTAGGCATTCACAAATACTAATAATCGTTTACCTTTAGGCCATCATTCCAACTTAAGTATAGCTTCTTGGGAAGTTACTTAACTAGATAATCTCGAGTGTATAACCATCAACTCAACACACATCGCATTATACACCACAAATGAGTTATCTTGGGACAACATCAATGAGTAACATGTTGTAACTAGTTGTCCTCTTTGAAAAAAAACTTCTTGTTATATCGTATGATAATGCCTACAACAGGGCCAGCCAACTATCATACAATTACAAGATAATTATTCTTACTTTCAAGAAATCTACTCAACAAGGTCTACATGACAATCCTACTTTGGGGTATTTCAATTGTCATGCCATCACAAGAGATCATCGATAGAGACTGTTGGTCTTGTTTAGAGACCTTCTCTCATTCAGTATTTTAAAAACATGCAGATGTTAATGTCCAGTTTCAATCATGAGTAATCAATATATGCATGAAAAGTACATGTGTTGTTCTTCTCTAAACTATATGGCATGCTTATGATACATATGCATAAATATACATTCATAGTCAAATATATATCATCATGCTATGACAACTAAAAGAATAAAATTTAAATGATCTAGGAATCATAACTTTGGAGAAATTACTTTATCATACATAATAAAATAATAATAATGTACATTCATTCACATACATTCCTCTAAACATGCATATAATTACAAGAATGTCACATCTTATAAAAATTAATCACACATAGAGAAGAGAGAAAAAAATTAGTATCAGTTTATAGTATAAACATAGCACAACCTGTCTCTAAAACCAATTTTTAGAAAAAAATTCTAGCTTGAAGACGATTTTTTTTCACAGCAAAAAATTAAAATTTTAAAAACTGAGTCGATTTCTGATATTTATAGCAATAAACCCTGTACCAAAATCACAACTGTGTTTTTGGCTAGACGGATCCTTTTCATTCCTGGCTTTCAACCAAATAACCTTCTCCACTATTCTCATACCACAACTGTTTCGAGTGTGGGCTCGAATGAATTTGAATCGAACACAGAACCATAAATTATTTACTTTACTTTCAGTAGAAAAGTAAATTTCTCTTTTCCATAGAAACCAGTAGAATTGTTATTCCAAAAAATAGAATTTATACTAAAAATAAATTATCACTATTTTTAAATAGAATAACAATATCTTAAAGTTGTCTATTTAGCCATACTGGTGCCATCTATTTATAAGGAGAAGAGGTGAAACACTTGTTGAATTATAGAAGTCTATTTCAATAGAAAAATGAACTCGTAGTCTAACTAGGATTAAGGGGGTGGCAACCCTAGTCGTCCCTAGCATTAACATGAGGGGATTTTAGGCCTCTCCCTTATTGGGTTCAATTACAAGTACTTCCTGGACTTTTAACCTAGTACTTTATAATTAATCCAACCTGATACTTATGTTTCTATTTCCCAAAATAAACATATTAAATTAATTTTAATTAATGAATTAATTTCCAAAATTGAATAATTTTTTAAACCAAATTATAGTTTCATTAAAATCACAACAACTTTATCATAAAAGAACCTATGAGAAAATATATTTAATATTTCTACATTCAATGGATTCACTATGAAAAATTAATTTATTTCCATTTTTGAACTTCAATTATTTTATCAATTAATTAAACAATAATTCAAAAGGCCATAAATTAAATTTTTAGGTCATTCCGATTTAGAGAAAACCACATGCATTTCCAATTGTTTCTCATTTCCCTAACATTACCATTTCCATCCATTTATGTTCATTTGATTTAACTTGCAATTCATTTCTGATTTCAATGAGTTAACAGAGGGACCGATTGGACATATGCAATTAGGGCACAAATAATTTATAATTAAGTTTTAGCTTTTCGCCTATTAATTATAAACTCATTTACTCACAAAGTCATTACACTATAATTTCATGACTGAGCTCTCCCTAATGGCATATCATTACAAAAGCAACTCGATCAGTGCTCATCCAATAACCTTGTCATAAGTGTGTTACTCACATATGATATCTTTAATCTCTTTGGGATAAATCTGTTATTGCAATATGATGCTATTTTATCTCATGGTAACCATTATATCTTCCTTCATGAAATATTAATTACTATCAAATAGTAATCATGTCATTCATCACAACAATGAACGACTCGTGGCCACATTTTCTTTCCACCTACCATGTAATATCAATGAGAGGCTATCATTTACCCATATCTCGTGTTATGAATTCCAATGTTGTGACTCACACTACATATTGTAGAAGCCGAATACCAAATGCACCAACTTTTGGTTCCTTATCTATTTGAACTCAGACTTTTACTTACATCAAAGTATACGAGTCATGCATACATAGTTTGTTATCCACTCAAGATTAAGGTATATAACACTTTGAACAGCACAAGTGAATAAATCCATAAACGAATCCAGGATCTATTGATCTTGGGTCCACTCGATGTACTGTTAGGCTAGTTAGTCACATATATGTCTCTATCTTTTGGGAGTCATCCACTTTGATGCCTAAACTAGCCATCTCCTTAACTAGACTTGATAGATGACATATTAGTATTTCAATCGATTTGCTTATTTTTTATTAGACTAAGGACATGTTTTGGTTCATCTACTAATATCAGTTGTCTTTCCATATTATGATCCAACCATGTAGTACCGCTTAGTATTAGTTTAAACATTAGACAACAAGAGAGTCAATATTTCCTTCTATTTTTCATTGCATACAAAAACCACATGAGGACGTTATAAAAAGTATATTAATATAATCCATGAATTATTTTATTAACAAACCTGATAAAAAAATTATAAGTTTACAAACGAATATACTACACTTTGGGCATCAGATGCAACAAAATTTTGCTAAGCTTTTATACTTTTGGTAACTAAATCAAGTCCTTATAGATTTTTGGAGAAATAAGGTTGGTAAGAGAAGGATATAAAGGTGGTGAGGATATTAGTTACATTTGAGGGTGATTAGGGAACATGTCATGTGCTAAACCAATTCTAATGCTTGAACCATTTTGATGTTATCCATTCTTTAAAACCAAACAATCCTTAAGCCTCAAAATGTTACAAGCCTAGAAGTCTTATGTGACCTTAAATTTTCAACTTATAAATTCTGGACTTGTTGTTTTTATGAGAAATGAATGACTAGAGTTGTCACACCTGAATTTCCAAATAATTGAACTCAATGAGGAGTTAGGGAGCTGATTAAATAGTAATGGAAGGTTGGGATACTAGTAAGAAAATTAGAAAATTAAGTGGCTAGTTAGGTGAAGGTTAGGCTCCTAATCTGGTTTGGTTAGATTGGAACTAACTAGTTACATAGTGGGAAACATAATAATCAAGATTGTGTGGTGGTGACAGTATGTGAAGATCGTGCCATGAGGATATATATTGATATGGGGACGAGAGAAAAAGGGGGGAATTCCTTAATCCCATTTACACATTATTCACTTAAGAAATTATCATCTTCTTCTTCAGTCGTCTTGAAGAAGAAGAGGCAATAACCATGGAAGACTCTGCGTGTTTTAGTAGTCATTAGAATGGATGCCTAGAAGAAGAAAATAATCAAGGGAAAGCTAACAAGTTCAAAGAAATACTAGCATTTGAAAAATCTATAGAGGCAAAAATAAGGGGAAAAGGTGAGGTTCTGCACCCTTCTTTTGGATAAGAAATGAGGATATGCTGCTTGCATGAGCTAGGAAATGCATGAACAATTTTGTTGAATCATGATAAGTTGATTGTTATTGCTTATAAGATAGATCATGATTTCATACATGTATTGCATGATAAATGGGGATAAACCTATATGGTTAGATGAAGTTAGGATGGGAAATGGAGAGTGAACCTTTAGTTACGACCTCAGGTGAAGCTCCGGACCATTCATGAATTACGTTAATACTTTGTATATTATCCTCACATGGTTTTTGTATGCAAAGAAAAATGGAAGCAATGTTGCTCATTGGTTGTCTAATGCTTAACTAATTTTAAGAGGTATTATCTGGTCAGATCGTAATACAAAAGGACAACTTATAGTAGTAAATGAACATAAATATGTCTTTAGTCTAATAAAAAATGAGCAAACGAATTAAAAGACTAACATGTCGTCTATCAAGTCCAATTGGGGAGATGTCTTGTCTTGGGCATTGAAGCGAATGAGTCTCAGAAGATAGAGACATATATATGACTGACTGGACTGACAGTACATCAGACTGGACCCAAGCAAAAAAAATCCTAAATCAGTTTATGGATTTTTTTTCCTTTGTAACGTTCATAGTGTAGCATAACTAAATCTTAAGTGGATAATGGACTATGTATGCATGACTTGCACACTTTTATGTTAGTAAAAGCCTGAGTTCAAATAGATAAGAAATCGAAAGCTGGTGCGTTAGGTGTACATCTTCTACAGTATGTAGCGTCATTCACAATAGTGGAATTTATAACCTGAGACATGGGTAAATGAAATCCTCTCATAGGTATTACATGGTTGATGAAAAGTAAACATTGACCCGGGTCGTTCGTCTTTGTGATGGATGACTTGATCACTATTTGATAGTGATTGACTTTTCGAGAAGAAAAATGAAATGGTTACCATGAGATAAAATAATATCATATAGGGAGAGCGAATATTATCCAAAGAGATCAAGGATATCTTATGAAGGTAACACACTTATGACAAGCTTATTGGACGAGCATTCAGTAGTTGCTTTCATAATGGTGTCTTGTTAAGGAGAGCTCAGTCATGATACTATAGTTGAATGACTTCGTGACTAGATGAATTTATAATTAGTAGGAGAACAGCTGAAACTTAATTGCATATGTCCAATCAGTCCCTCCGCTAGCTTGTTGAAACCAGAAATGAATTGTGTTTGATTAGAAATGAATAGAAAGAAGAGAAATGGGAAACACTAAAAAATGATTATGGTTTTCTCTGAAATAGAGAAATGGATTCATTTGGAAATAAATGTAGTTTCCCAAAATTTGAAATGGAAATGAAAATCATTCATTTGCATTTCTATATGGATTACTTCAAAAATGATGGGAATAATGAGTTTATGTTTTTGGACTATTTTGAAGCCCCAAAATGAAAATAAATCATTCATTCATAGTGAACATGTTGAGTTGTGAAATATTGAACATATTTTCTCAAAATTTTTCCAACAGCGAAATTGTTAAAATTGTATTAGGGGTAAAATCGTCAAAATTTTGCTAGAGGTAAAATAGGGATGAGAAAATGATTTTATATATAAATATTAAATTATATATTGGGAAATATAA